>MU744322.1:45000-76819 GCA_026770625.1 Nicotiana glauca | reverse complement strand
GCTTATAAGACTTGTCCCAAAAATCCATTTTCTTCAACTCTTTTCCTTTCTTTTCATTTTTCTTTATTCTAATTTTATTTTATTCTTTTTTTAAATTGAAAATAAAATCCTAAATTAAATCATAAAACTAAATTAGCCTATCAAAAATATTAATTAATTCTAAATAATAATTATCATAAATAATTAAAAACCAAATTTAAAGGAAAACTACCAAAATCAAAAACTAAAATTAAAATGTGCAAAATGAATTATTTTTGTAATTTTCCCCTTTTTTATAAAACAACTAATTTGCTAAATAATCCTAAAAATGCAAAATTAAATCTTAAATGTAAATACAACATATTTTTTGTATTTTTCATTAATCAAATAAAATAAATATGCATAGACAAATGCAAACAATTAACAAAAAATGCCACAAAAATCCAAAAAATTGCAAATAATGGAAAAAATTATTTTATTTTGAATTTATGGGAGTAATTCATATAGGGAAAAAATCACGTGCTCACACATTTGATTAAAACTGAAAATATCTAGACAAGTACAGCTCGATGAATCGAGTATTTATTTTGAAACAAGTAAGTCTTTAAAACAAAATTACTGAAAATCTTAAATGCCTAGAATGGCTATAGAAATAAAATATGCCAAGCTACCCAGGGGCTCGGCGGGCCCGGGATGGTGTGGCAGTCCAGTTCCTGAGAATAACTCCCTTCTCCACAGTCTGAATAGTGAGGCCTTCTTCCTCATCCTCCTCAATTATTGCACTGCAGTCCATGTCTCAATCCTCCAAGAACAGATTTCCCAGCCCAGCTAATGCTTCTTCTTCTACGGTTCCCCATATTGTATCAGTTTGGTGAAAAGCTTGATCCAGATGCAGGCATTGGTTTCTCAATAGGGTAATACGGTCTGCACCATGGAGGCGACCAATCCTTATACTCTTGCCATGTGTACTGATATCCGAGCCCGAAGGTATGACTATGACCCTTCAGCTGTATAGGTTTGGTGATATCCTGGAGATTCTTCCCAAGCCCTTTGCTGGGTTCATACCCAGACCATGCCAGTATGCTTTCTATTTTGCTACTCCACCATTTGTCCTTATCAACGGCATTGACACGTTCAATGTGATGATAGGTTTCCCCTCCTAGCCTTCTTTCGTTTCCAATAACCGAGATGGTTTGACTGGTGTAAATAGGGTTACTCCTATCTCCGTGAATGATCACCGCCTGATGATTCCATTAGAATTTCACGGCTTGATGTAGTGTGGAAGCCACGGCCCCAGCGGTATGTATCCATGGTCGACCCAACAGAAGATTGTATAAGGCTGGTATGTCGAGCACCTGAAACTCGACGTCGAACCAAGTTGGACCCAACTGCAAGCAAAGGTTAATTTCCCCAATCATGGCCCTTTGAGAACCATAGAAAGCTTTCACGTTCATGCTTCCTACCTATATTTCATGAAAACCTTTGTCCAGTCTTTTCATAGTATCCAACGGACAAATGTTGAGGCTTGAACCCCCATCAACCAAGACCATGGCGATGAATTTATCTTTAAATTGCACTGTGATATGCAATGCTCGATTGTGATTTAACCCTTCAGGCAGTAGCTCATCCTCATGGAAGATTATTTTAGGAATTTCCAGCACCTGCCCTACCATGTTGGCCATCTCTCCGCCAGTGATATTGTTGGGTACATAAGCTTCACTCAACACCTTCATTAAAGCGTTCTTGTGTGCCTCTAATTTTTGCAATAGTGACAGGATGGATATCTGGGTTGGGGTTTTGTTCAAATGATCAATAACGGAATACTCCCTTGCTTGTACTTTCCTCTAAAGGTCATCTAGCCCCGTTTTGATGACAGGCTGCTTGGTTGTGGCATCCTTACGTGGTCCTCCTAAGTGTTCAGGTGTATAGACTCTTCCGATCCTAGTCATTCCTTGCGCAACATAGGATTCCTTTATCTTTGCCTTTCCTTTTGCTGAGATTCAGCAACATAATCCCAAGGTATTGCTTTTGAATTGAAATGAGGTGTGGTTGATACTGTCACTGTAAAAGGTGTGGCCATTTCTACTTCAAACTAAACAGGGGTAGCCGCGGGTGGAGCTACCTCTAACCTTAAATGGAACTGATGCAGCTACCCTAACCTCGATTGGTAACTAAACCTGTACTACAATAGGAGTAAGTGTGACTACAGTTTTAAAGTCATCGCCTTATCGAATAAGACCAATTAACCCCTTGGGATCCCATTCTTCATTCATCTCTATCATATGTATCCCACCACCTCTATGATCAATGAGAGGGTTGTTGTGAACATTGGGTGAGGCTTCCTTCACCTGTATAACATTGTTGTCAATCAGCTTTTGGATCTTATCTTTCAATGTTCGGCACTCATCAATGGTGTGCCTCTTCATACCAGAATGTTATGCACAAGTTTTGTTTGGATTGACCCATTGGGATGGATTATCTAATGTTATAGCGGGAACATGGATGATGTAACCAGCGGCTTTGAACCTTTCATATAGCTAGTCGATGGGTTCAGCAATAGCGGTGTATTGTCTGGGTAGTTTGCGATCAAACTTAGGTCGTGGTCTTGGATAATTTTGCCGAGTCGGGGGTGACTAGAAATGAGATAGTTGGGAATTATAGGTATGATAAACAGTGGCTGGTTGGGAATATCTGGGAGATGATGGTTGATATGTAAGTGGAGGTACTTGATATGTGGGTGGAGGTGTTTGATATGTAAGTGGATATTTCGGGCCCTCAGCCACCATTATTGCCCCAACGTCTTTCTTCTTTGATATGCCGCCTGATTGTAATGCTTTGTTTGTGGCTTGTAATTACTCAAAGTTTGTTACCATCCCGCTTTTTATCCCTTCTTCGATTCTTTCCCCTGGTTTGATGATATTAGAGAATTTATGGTTTTCAATAACCATCAACCTTTCATAATATTGCGGATCTTGTGCTCTGACGAAGAACTTTTTCATCTATTGCTCGTACAAAGATGGTCTAACTTTGGTCGCTTCCGACCTCCAACGAGTAGTATACTCACAGAAAGTCTCAGTGGGTTTCTGCTTGAGGTTCTAAATGTAGAAAACATCTATTGCATTTTCTATATTGAACCTGAACTGGTCTATGAAATTAGATGCCATACTCACCCAGTTGGACCATTTCTTGGGATGTTGGCTGATGTACCAGGACAAAGCATCTCCAGTAAGACTCCTCATACAGAGTTTTATTCGGATATTTTCATCGTTTCCGACCCTGACAAGCTTGTCACAATAACTCCTCAAATGAACCTCGGGATCATCTATACCATCAAACATCTCGAACTTGGGAGGTTTGTACCCCTCTAGAAGTTTTACATTTGGCTGTATGCATAGGTCTTCATAGTTCAAACCTTCTATCCATTTGCCGCCTTCAACACCTTGAACCCGACTTGTTAATTTCTTGAGTTCTTCGACTATGTTCTTGATGAGCAAGTCCTTTTTAGCTGATTCTGGTGTATAGGAAGTTGGTTGAGTAGAGTGAGGTATGGTTTCCCCATATATAGGGTTGTTTTGATGAGTGTTAGGGACTTGGGTGGAGTGTTGGTCATTGGTTGAATTTTGAGGATCACGAATGGGTTGTGGTGTATTCTGGGAAGTGTGGTAAGTGGCGGTTGGTGGACACTAGATTGGTTGATGGCAGTGTTGTGGTGGAGTTGGTACTGGTAATGGATTGAGATTTTGAGGTGGGGTTGTATATGGATTCGGTGCAGGAGGGTTTTGTGGATATTGGTTTGGTGTGTTTTGAGGAGGTGCTAGGTTTTGTGTTTTGATTAATATCGGGGAAATTCAAAGTTAGGGATAGGTTTGCCAGGTTGCGGACCTGCTCAAGTTCTCCCTGTAGCTCCAGTATCTTTTGTTCTAACCTCAAGACTAAATCATTCGGTACCGGGGTACTCTGACCATCTGAAGTTTATATATTTTACGCATTTTCCTTTTGAATACCACTTAAGTCGTCCATTTTAGCTTTCCTTTTACTCTTTGTATTGCTTGGAGTAGGAGGAGGTGGAGGGCCTCTAGATCTAGTGTGATACGCTGATGATGCCAGTATGAGCGAACCAACCTTAGGGGATGGAATAAGGAATAAAAGGGAAGCAAAAAGTAAACAAGTCAGTAAAGGTTCTGAAATGTTTGCAGTATTTAAACACATATTGTGAGAATGTAAATTCGTGTCCTAATTTGAGAGACTCGTTGTGCCCAAGGTAGGCCTAGCGACAAATAGATTTGGAGAACTTTAGATGCCAGTAAATGCCTCATTTCATAATATGCAAATAGAAGAATCTCAAAACGACACTAAGATAATAGAAAAGTAAGTCACTATTGGCACTTGGCCTTATTACATTTAGAAAAGCAAATAAATCTAGCCTAATTGGTCCAAGAAAGACCTTCCCCAGATTCGATCTTCCTAACTCCATCATACAGGTTTTCCAGCTCGCACAGACCCAGCAGTAGGTAGGCTCTAGCCAAATGTCCTCATTCGCTTCCTTCAGCATTCTGGCAATCCTCAATCCTTTTTATGATTTTACCCTCCAGCTCCACTAATCCTAGCTCCATATATTCCCGGTGCTCATTCTCATAGTCGTGGACCCTCTTACGCAGTATGTTGTATTGACTTGAGCCTTAACTTCTTAGTCTATGATCTTATTCCCTCGACCGGCTCCTAGCCACACCATTCCCTTTAGATTGTCTTCTAACTAGCTGGGTAGAGAGGTTCATACCGTGCATGATACTTGTCTAGCTCAGTGGTGTTCTTTTCCACAATGATCTTATAGTGCCACATTTGCTGAGATTGGCACTTGTAAGGGATGCCATCGTCCTGAAAGTCCGCTCTGAAGTGACTCATCTTGGAAACCCTTGGTACAACCTGTATCCTACCTGCTTGCCTCATAACTCGGATAAGGACATAAGGGTATATTCCCCTCAACCCAATCAGCACCAAGTGTGGATCATCCATGGATCTGATGATGAACTCATCAGTTGGGAACCATTCAAACATCCATTGCACTTGTTCCACGGTCGAATTGTCGAAGAACTCTACACACTCTTTGGCACTTTCCGGTAGAGCAAACCTGTCCGAAATGTAAGTCATCCGCTTGGGGTGATGGAAGGCAATATGGTTGTTCAAATCCCTTCGCGGAAGTTCTTGGCGATACTGTCCCCTTTGAAGAAGTTTTAATAATCACAACTGCAGCAACATGTTACAACCCTCAAAATGCTTGATCCCCTTTTGACAGCGCTCCAAAGCCCTGTAGATGTTGGGTTTGATCATGGGGACTATAGTGTATGTCTGTCCATTGATCCCTTCCATCAAAGTCTTGGCAACCATGGCCAATCTATTATGGATTCTTTCCCTTTTCATCGAAAACACTATTAGGCCCAAGAAGCACATAATGAACACGAACACTCTACGGTGGATGTGTCCTAGAGAAGTGATAGAAAGCTCGTCATGAAAGGTACGGTAGGACTTGCTGTGATGACTCGGCCAGTCGTCTCCAATGCTACTTCTTCCGATGCTGCTATTACAGGTATTGTTTCAGTCTGCCACAGAGATGCCTCTGTATTATTTGATCCCGAATCCACCTTTCCTTATGTGTCATCATACTTTGCTCATTAATTGGGGATGCCCCGTGAGATTCTTGCTTTACATGTTCATGTATCTACCCCGGTGGGCGATATTATTGTTGTAGACCGTGTGTACCGATCATGTGTGGTGACTATTGGGGGTTTGGAGACCCGAGTTGATATTTTATTACTGAGTATGGTGGATTTCGATGTCATTTTGGGCATGGATTGGTTATTTCTGTGCCATGCTATTCTGTACTGTCAATCTAAGACAATCACTTTGGCTATGCCGGGTATGCCGCGGATCGAGTGGTGTGGTATGACTGATTATGTTCCTAGTAGAGTGATCTCTTTCTTGAAAGCCCAGCGTATGGTTAGGAAGGGTTGTCCCTCGTATCTTGCCTTTGTGAGGGATGTCGAAGCTAAGGCTCCCAATATTGATTTTGTTCCAATTGTGATGGACTTCCCTGATGTATTTCCTGCAGACCTGCCAGGCATGCCATCGGACAGGGATATTTATTTCGGTATTGACCTGGTGCCGGCCACTCAGCCTATTTCTATTCTGCCATATCGTATGGCACCGGCGGAGTTGAATGAGTTAAAGGAGCAACTTCAGGAACTCCTAGATAAGGGGTTCATCTGGCCTAGTGTGTCACCTTGGGGTGTGCCAGTTCTATTTGTGAAGAAGAAGGATGGCACAATGAGAATGTGCACTGATTATAGGCAATTGAACAAGGTAATGATTAAGAACAAGTATCCTTTGCCTTGCCTTGATGATTTATTCGACCAGCTTCAAGGAGCGAGGGTGTTCTCCAAGATTGATCGGGTTATCACCAGTTGAAGATCAGATATTTGGATATTCTTAAGACAGCCTTCAGGACTAGATATGGTCATTATGAGTTCCTGGTCATGTCTTTTGGGCTGACCAATGCCCCAACAACATTCATGCATTTGATGAACAGCGTGTTCCGGCCTTATCTTGATTCGTTTGTCATATTCTTCATTGATGATATTCTGGTGCATTCGCGTAGTCAGGAGAAGCACACGGAGCATTTAAGGGTTGTATTACAGAGATTGAAGGAGGAGAAGCTTTATGCAAAGTTCTCCAAGTGTGAGTTTTGGCTCGGGTCAGTGGCATTCCTGGGACACGTGGTGTCCAGTAAGGGTATACAGGTTGACCCAAAAAAAAATAGAGGCGGTGCAGAGTTGACCCAGACCGTCCTTAGCTACTGAGTTTCGCAGTTTTCTTGGTTTGGCAGGATATTATCGCCGGTTTATTCAGGGATTCTTATGTATAGCTTCGCCCTTGACCAAGTTGACTCAGAAGGGTGCTTCATTTGTATGGTCGGACGAGTGCGAGGAGAGCTTTTAGAAGCTCAAGACAGCTTTGACCATAACTATAGTGTTGGTATTTCCATTAGCTTCAGGTTCATATACCGTGTATTGTGATGCTTCGAGAGTGGGGATTGGTTTTGTATTGATGCAGGAGGGTAGACTTATTGCAAATGCTTCTCATCAGTTGAAGCCCCATGAGAAGAAATACCTCATTCATGATTTGGAGTTGGCTGCAGGAGGGTAGACTTGTTGCAGCTTCAGATTTGTTGCTTCTGGTATTTTTGCACCTGCCGGTTTGGGGACCGCAGGTGTGGCATCGCATATGCAGTGGAGCTGGCCGCAGATGCGGATTTGAGCGAAGGAGTAAGAAATCGCATATGCAGAAGAAGGACCACATCTGCGTAGTCGTAGATGCGGCATCTGGACCGCAAATGCGGCGTTTGGTCCGTTAAGTGATTTCCACATATGCGGTACCGCAGAAGCGGGTATTTTACTGCAGATGCGGAAAGGACTGGGCAACACATTTAAGTTATTTCACTTCACGAGTTTGAGATTTAGCCGGTTCGAGGTTAGTATTGATAGTAAATGATGTCCTGAGGGTTTGAAACCCTGGATTTGCACATCGTAGTGCTATATTAAGGTTAGACACACGCTTGATAATGAGCGTGGGGTCATGTACTATTGGGGATTGTGACTTGGTTCGTCCTGGTTGATGATTTTTTTGCGTATTTGACTGAAACTTACTTGTTATCACTATTATTTGGGCTGAATTCCATATTTGGGCCTAGTGCCAATCACTTGAACACTTCGGGGAATGTTGTTACTTTTTCCTCACTGTTTTGATTCATTACTTGAACTCAGTCATGCTATTTTCCACCGTTTTACTACTCAGCCAGGTTTTACTCAGTTTTAAGACTTAAATGATATTTTAAATGATGTTTGGGCTGAGAAACAATGTTTTACTATTGCCCAAGGGGCTTGTGATGATTTTGGGACTGAGTAAAGCCGAGGGCCTAGATTGTGAGGAAACACTGATACTAATTTGAGGCCGAGGACCTGAGATATATATATGCCACGAGGTGGCCTAATTGATATGAGGCCGAGGGCCTAGATTGATGCCACGAGATGGCTTATTATTGTGCTTGGACCATAAGGGGCCCCTCTAGGAGTCTGCACACCCCCAATAAGCGCGAGTACCCATGTTGATATGAGATTGAGCCCGAGGGGCTAGTACTGTACTAAGATATAGCCCGAGGGGCGGATTTATGGATACTGAGCCCGAGGGGCAAACTTCTATCTATTTATTTTACATTATTTACCTGTCAACTTCCTGTTTTACCTGTTGAAAGGAGGCTTTACTTGATTTTTCACTGATTTACTGTATGCAAATGATGTTTTACTGCTTATTTATAGATTGCCTTGTGCTTTACGTGCTTTCTTACCTTCAGTCATTACTTATAATTATTACTCAATGGGTCGGAGTACTCACATTACTCCCTACACCATGTGTGCAGATTCAGGCGCCGCTGTTTCCGCTTCTGAGTGTTGATTTCCTCCAGTTCCAGGCGGTAATCGGAGACTACGAGGTAGCTGTTGGCATCCGCAGCCCCGTGTCTCTACTATCTTGTCATTTCTATGTCTTTCAAACATTGTACTAGATATTGGATTTTAGCAAACTTGTATCGTGGTCTATAGATGCTCATGACTTGTGACACCCCAGTTAGGGCTGTGTCGAGTTGGATTTTCGCTTTGTTATCGATATTTTCTGCCTTTCAGTACTATTAAACCATGTTTAGACTATTTTCATATTGCTTAACTGCTAAAAAGGTAAATTGGATTTAACTAGTTGGCCTCGTCCTCACTAGAGGCGCCATGACAACCAGGTTCGGGGTTGGTCTCGGGACAAGTTGGTATCAGAGCCTAGGTTACATAGGTCTTACAAGTCATGAGCAGGTTTAGTAAAGTCTTACGGATTGGTACGGAGACGTCTGTATTTATCCTCGAGAGGCTACAGAACCTTTAGGAAAAACTTCATATTCTTGAAAATTCTTTTCGTGCGAACTTGTTGATCCGAGTACTAAACTTCTATTATTCTATTCTCTCATAGATAGTGAGGGCACGAGCTAACGGACGGGGTGGACGACCACCAGTGCCACAAACTAAGGCCACCAGAGGCCATGGACATGGTCGTGGTTGTGGCAGAGGCAGAGCAACGAGGGCTGCATATGTTGATCCACTAGCTGCCCTAGCTCAGGATCAAACTCCAGCTATAGATGTTCCAGCAGCACCAGTTCAGGCACCAATTGTGCCTATTGTGATTCCAGGCCTTCAGGAGGCTTTAGATCAGATCTTACCAGTGTGTACCGGTTTTGTTCAGGCGATTTTAGCTACTATGGCCGTAGCTACTTCACATACCAGGGGAGGGATCCAGACCACCGTTGCTCGCACACCTGATCAGGTTGTGCAGGGACTCCAAAAATCGGGGGCACCTCTAGCCCAGCTGGTTGTACCAGTTCAGGAGTTTGTAGTACCAGTTATGCCAGATGATGAGCAGCGTCAATTTGAGAGGTTTGGTAGACTCTAGCCTCCGACATTCAGCGGTGCAGGGGGCAAGGATGCCTAGGGTTTCTTGGATAAGTGCCAGCGGATGCTTCGTACAGAAGGAATTCTTGAGACTAGTGGTGTGGCATTTACCACTTTTCAGTTTTCTGGGGCTGCCTTCCCTTGGTGGGAGGCGTATGAGAGGCGTAGGCCTGTTGGTGCAGCATCCCTTACTTGACACCTGTTCTTCGTTCTCTTCTTGGAGAAATATGTGCTGCAGTCCCATAAAGAGAAGCTGCGTAGACTGTTTGACTGGTTGCGATAGGGGGAGATAACTGTGTCACAGTATGAGTCGAGGTTTTCTGAGTTGTCTTGTCATGCCATCTAGTTGGTTCCGACAGATCGAGAGAGGACCAGGAGATTTGTTAATGGTCTCACTTATCAGCTCCGTATTCTTATAACCTGGGAGAGGGTATCTAGTGCTGCATTCGAGGAGGTGGTTGATATTGCCCGTGAGATTGAGTCAGTGCGTCGTTAGGAGTGAGAGGAGAGGGAGGCCAAGAGGCCTCGAGAATCGGGCGGTTATAGTGGTGCTCCTTCGAGGGGCCAGTTTCAGTAGGGTAGAGGCCATTCATTTAGGCCTGCTCAGTCAGCTCGCCCAGGTTATCGTGGGACATCTTCGAGACATGGTTATCATGGATCTCAGCAAGGCCAGACATTACTCAGCGCCCTTCCAGCTTAGAGTTCATCCCGTGCTCCATCAGCTCAGGCCTCTTCTACGTCGAATGTCTGCTAGTCACTCCGGTGCATGGGGTTCCCTTCAGTCCCCATCTCCAGCACCTGAGAGTTGTTATGAGTGTGGTGAGATGGGCCACATGTAGAGGCAGTGTCCTCGTCGTGCTTCTAGTTTATCCCAGCAGAGGGGTTAGTCTTCGGCTTCAGCACCAGTTGCTTCGCCACCACCCGCTCAGCCTGCTAGGGGTGGAGGTCAGTCAGCCAGGGGTCGCCCCAGAGGGGGAGGTCGATCAAGGGGCGGTTAGGCCCGTTTCTATGCTCTTCCTGGCAGATCTGATGCTACTGCTTTCGATGCTGTTATTACAGATACTGTTTCAGTCTGCCACAGAGATGCCTCTATATTATTTGATCCCGGAAACACCTTTTCTTATGTGCCATCATACTTTACTCATTATTTAGGGATGCCCCGTGAGATTCTTGCTTTACCTATTCATGTATCTACCCCGGTGGGCGATACTATTATTGTAGACCGTGTGTATCGGTCATGTGTGGTGACTATTGGGGATCTGGAGACCCAAATTGATCTTTTATTACTGATTATGGTGGATTTCGATGTCATTTTGGGCATGGATTGGCTATCTCCGTGTTGTGCTATTCTGGACTGTCATGCTAAGACAGTCACTTTGGCTATGCCGGGTGTGCCGCGAATCGAGTGGCATGGTATGACTGATTATGTTCCTAGTAGAGTGATCTCTTTCTTGAAAGTCCAGCATATGGTTGGGAAGGGTTGTCTCTCGTATCTCGCCTTTGTGAGGGATGTCGGAGCTGAGGCTCCCAGAATTGATTATGTTCCAGTTATGAGGGACTTCCCTGATATATTTCTTGCAGACCTGCCGGGCATGCCACCGGACGGGGATATTGATTTCGGTATTGACCTGGTGCCGGGCACTCAGCCCATTTCTATTCCGCCATATCGTATGGCACCAGCGGAGTTGAAGGAGCTAAAGGAGATGCATTAGGAACTCCTAGATAAGGGGTTCATCCAGCCTAGTGTGTCACCTTGGGGTGCGCCGGTTCTGTTTGTGAAGAAGAAGGATGGCACAATAAGAATGTTCATTGATTATAGGCAATTGAACAAGGTAACGATTAAGAACAAGTATCCTTTTCCTCGCATTGATGATTTATTTGACCAGCTTCAGGGAGCGAGGGTGTTCTCTAAGATTGATCTTCGTTCGGGTTATTACTAGTTGAAGATTAGAGATTCGGATATTCCTAAGACAGCCTTCAGGACCACATATGGTCATTATGAGTTCCTGGTCATGTCTTTTGGGCTGACCAATGCCCCAACAACGTTCATGCATTTGATGAACAACGTGTTCCGGCCTTATCTTGATTCGTTTATCGTAGTCTTCATTGATGATATTCTGGTAAATTCGCGTAGTCAGGAGGAGCACACGGAGTATTTCAGGGTTGTATTGCAGAGATTAAGGGAGGAGAAGCTTTATGCAAAGTTCTCCAAGTGTGAGTTCTGGCTCAGGTTAGTGGCATTCTTGGGACACGTGGTGTCTAGTGAGGATATTCAGGTTGACCCAAAGAAGATAAGGCGGTGCAGAGTTGGCCCAGACCGGCCTCAGCTACTGAGATTCACAGTTTTCTTAGTTTGGCGGGATATTATCGCCGGTTTGTTTAGGGATTCTCATATATAGCTTCGCCCTTGACCAAGTTGACTCAGAAGGGTGCTTCATTTTTATGGTCGGACGAGTGCGAGGAGAGCTTTTAGAAGCTCAAGACAGCTTTGACCACAGCTCCAGTGTTGGTATTACCATCAGTTTCAGGTTTATATACCATGTATTGTGATGCTTCGAGAGTGGGGATTGGTTGTGTATTGATGCATGAGGGTAGACTTATTGCAAATGCTTCTCGTCAGTTGAAGCCCCATGAGAAGAACTACCCAATTCATGATTTGGAGTTGGCTGCCATAGTTCACACATTGAAGATTTGGAGGCATTACTTGTATGGAGTGTCTTGTGAGGTATTCACTAATCATCGCAGTCTTCAGTATTTGTTCAAGCAAAAGGATTTTAATTTGAGTCAGCAGAGATGGTTGGAGTTGCTTAAGGATTATGACATCACTATATTGCATCATCCAGGAAAGGCCAATGTAGTGGCCGATGCTTTGAGCCGAAAGGCAGCGAGTATGGGGAGTTTGGCATACATTCCAGTTGGGGAAAGACCTTTAGCAGTTGATGTTTCAGCCTTGGCCAATCGTTTTGTGAGGTTGGATATTTCTGAGCCCAGTCGGGTATTGGCTTGTGTGGTATCTCGGTCTTCCTTATATGATCACATCAGAGAGCGCAAGTATGATGATCCGCATTTGCTTGTCCTTAGGGACAAAGTTTAGCATGATGATGGCAGAGATGTGACCATCGGTGATGATGGGGTGTTGAAGATGTAGGGCCGGATTTGCATTCCCAATGTGGATGGGCTTCGGTAGTTGATTCTATAGGAGGCCCATAGCCCGTGGTATTCCATTCATATGGGTGCCACAAAAATGTATCAGGATTTGAGACAGCACTACTGGTGGAGAAGAATGAAGAAAACCATTGTGGGATTTGTAGCTCGGTGTCTCAATTGTCAGCAGGTGAAGTACGAGCATCAGAGACTGGGTGGCTTGCTTCAGCAGATGGTTATTCCTGAGTGGAAGTGGGAGAGGATCACTATGGATTTTGTTGTTTGACTTCCACGGACTTTGAAGAAGTTCGATGCTATTTGGGTAATTATGGACCGGCTGACCAAGTCCACGCACTTCATTCCTATCTGTACTACCTATTATTCAGAGCGGTTGGCAGAGATATATATTCGGGAGATTGTTCAGTTGCATGGTGTCCCAGTTTGCATCATTTCATATCGGGGTACTCAGTTTACTTCCCAGTTTTGGAGTATGTGCAGCGAGAGCTAGGTACTTAGGTGGAGTTGATCACAGCTTTTCATCCTCGGACGGACGGGTAGTCCGAGCGTTTTATTCAGATATTGGAGGACATGTTGTGTGCTTGTGTTATTGACTTTGGAGGGTCATGGGATCAGTTTCTACTGCTCATAGAGTTTGTTTATAACAACAGCTACCAGTCGAGTATTTATGGCTCCAGATAAGGCTTTGTATGAGAGGTGATGTAGATCTCCTATTGGTTGGTTCGAGCCTAGTGAGGCTAGGCTATTGGGGACAGATTTGTTACAGAATGCGTTAGAGAAGGTGAAGATGAAGGTGATTCAGGAGAAGCTCTATATAGTGCAGTCGAGGCAAAAGAGTTATGCTGACAAGAAGGTGCGAGATGTGTCATATATGGTTGGTGAGAAGGTTCTGTTGAAGGTTTCACCCATGAAGGGTGTTATGAGATTTGGGAAGAAAGGGAATTTGAGTCTGTGGTTCATCGGACCATTTGAGGTACTCCGAAGGATTGGAGAGGTGGCTTATGAGCTTGCCTTTCCACCCAGCTTGTCGAGTGTGCACCCGGTATTTCATGTTTCTATGCTCCAAAAGTATATTGGGGACCTATCTCATGTTCTGGATTTCAGCACGGTTCAGTTGGAGGATGATTTGACTTATAGTGTGGATCCAGTAGCTATTTTGGTTCGTCAGGTTTGGAAGTTGAGGTCAAAGGATATAGCTTCAGTGAAAGTGCAATGGAGAGGACGGCCCGTGGAGGAGGCTACTTGGGGAACCGAGCGGGATATGCGAAGCAGATATCCTAACTTGTTTGAGGCTTCAGGTATGTTTCATGACTCGTTCGAGAACGAACGTTTGTTTAAGTTGGGGAGGATGTGACAACCCGGGCAGTCGTCTCATGAGTTACCTCTTTGTTTCCCCCATTTCTGCTTCTTTATGCTTCGTTATCCGTATTTTGTGGTATCGGTTTGGTTGGATTGAATCCGGATTGGTTTTGGTGAGGTTTGAGACACTTAGTCTCTTTTAAGATGGCTTAAGTTGGAAAAGTCAACTGAATGTTGACCTATGTGTTAGAGGGCTCGGATGTGAGTTCCGATGGGCTGGTTAGCTTTGGGAGGTGATATGTGACTTAGGAGCATGATCGGAATGGGTTTTGGAGGTCCGGAGTAGATTTAGGCTTGAATTGGCGAAGTGGATATTTTGGCGATTTCTTATTGATAGGGGAGATTTTGATCCAGGGGTCGGGATGGAATTCCGAGAGTTGCAGTTGCTTCATTTTGTCATTTGGGATGTGTGTCTAAAATTCCAGGTCATTTGATTGTGGTTTGGTTGGGTTTTTTATCAAAAGCGTATTTCAGAAGATTTTAGAAACTTAGGCTTGAATTCGATGTGATTTTGTAGATTTGATGTTGTTTGATGTGTTTTAAGTATTGGAACAAGTTTGAATAAGGTTTTAGGATGTGTTGGTGCATTTGGTTGAGGTCCCGGGGGCCTCAGGGTGATTTCAAATGGTAAACGAAGAGATTGGAGATTTGTTGTAGCTTCAGATTTGCTGCTTCTCGTATTTTTGCAGCTGCAGTTTGGGGACCGCAGGTGCGGCATCGCATATGCGATAGAGTTGGCCGCAGATGCGGATTTGAGGGAAGGAGTCAGAAACCACAGATGCGGAAGAAGGACCGCATCTGCGGAGTAGCAGATGCGGCGTTTGGTCCGTTAAGTGATTTTCGCAGATGCGGTACCGCAGAACCGGGTATTTTACGCAGATACGGAAAGGACTGGGCAAAACATTTAAGTTATTTCACTTCACGAGTTTGAGCTATTCCACCATTTTTAACTTCGGCTTGAGAGCTTATGGACGATTTGTAAGGAGGATTTCAAGGGAACTTCGTTAAGGTAAGGATTCTGGACCTAAAGCACAATTCTATGGTAGTATTTCATGGATTTAGGTTTGTAATTAAAGGAATTAAAGGACAAAAATGGAGAATTAGGGCTTGAGTTTAAGAGGGCTTTAAATGGGGATTTGAGGGATCATTTGGACTCCGATTTTTGTGTTCTTGATATTTATGAACTCGTGGGAAGATGAGAAATCTAGTGATGTGAAAATTTTTGAGATTCAAGAAGTGGGCCGAGAGCTCGGGTTTTGCTAATTTTGGGATTTTTGGTATTTTTCGATTGTTTTCGCTTGGGCCTTGTTTCCTTAGCATATTATGACGTAGTCGTTCTGATTTTGGATAGATTTGACGTGTGTGTAGGCCGATTCGAGGGGCAAAGGCATCGTGAGCTAGAGATTTAGCCAGTTCGAGGTAAGTAATGATAGTAAATGATGTCCTGAGAGATTGAAACCCTGGATTTGCACATCCTAGTGCTATATTGAGGTTAGACACATGCTTGATGACGAGCGTGGGGTCATGTACTATTGGGGATTGTGACTTGGTCCTTCGCAGTTGATGATTTTTCTGCGTATTTGACTGAAATTAACTTTTTATCACTATTATTTGGGCTGAATGCCATATTTGGGCCTAGTGCCAATCACTTGAACCCTTCGGGGATTGTTGTTACTTTTTCCTCACGGTTTTGATTCATTACTTGAACTCAGTCATGCTATTTTCCACCATTTTACTACTCAGCCAGGTTTTACTCAGTTTTAAGACTTAAATGATATTTTAAATGATGTTTGGGCTGAGAAACAATGTTTTACTATTGCCCGAGGGGCTTGTGATAATTTTGGGACTGAGTAAGGCCGAGGGCCTAGATTGTGAGGAAACACTTATACTGATTTGAGGCTGAGTGTATATATATATATATATATATGCCACGAGGTGGTCTGATTTATATGAGGTCGAGGGCCTAGATTGATACCACGAGATGGCTTATTATTGAGATGGGCTACACGTGACATTAACGCGCAGGTCATCAAATCCTTTTACTACCCATTACCCTCCCCTTAGTGGTTATATAAGCGAGTTTAATTAACGACCTCTAAGCGTGCTGCTACCCGTCCCTTCCTTATGGCCCTGGAGGAATTTAGGACCTCTAAATCTGGACAATTTTAGATAGCCTAAGGTTTATAAAAGGTAAAAATCTAGGCGACAGGCAAATAACATATAGGACAAGCAAATAAAGATAAGTAGTTAGAAGGCTCACATTTACCTTCGCATGTATATAGGCAAACAAATAGAACGTCTAAAACACAGGTTTTGAAGAAAGTTCAGAAATACTAAGAACATAGTATCTAGATAAATGTTACAAATTCAGGATATGCATAAGGAAAGTGGCAGAATCCTAACCAGTTTGCCTATTGGTTTTATAGCTTGTTAAGCCTGGATAATCTTAAATATAAACAAAACTGGTTTCACAGTTATTTAACGCCCTAAGGCTTTCCTAAGTGTGTATATGCAGTCACAGTTCTGGGAAAACATTTTGAAGTCCTTTATACTATAGGCTTGCTTTCTAGTGATATTAATTAACACAACGTTGAAGACTATTTAAGAAACGAGCAGGATAATTAATTAAATTGATTCAGAACCTATAGGTGTGTTCTAATTAAAACTAGTTTTAGATCCTATAGACATGATTTCTATAATTAAAACTGATTTTTAGATCTTATAGTCATGAGTTCTAATTAAAACTGATTTTAGACCGTATAGGCATGATTTCTAAAGAGACAAATTTGAATATATGCAGTAATGAAAACTGAACCTTAGTTATTTTATTCCCTATAGGCATATTATCTAACAAAACACATTTGAACCAAAATGAACCATATAGGCATATTATCTAACAAAACACATTTGAACCAAAATGAACCCTGTAGGCAAGTTATCTACCAAAACACATTTGAACCAAAATGAACCCTATAGGCATGTTATCTACCTAACTTTACCCACAGTATACAATTACCCTCCCTTTTCACTAGTCACCCCAATATCTGTTTACAATTAATTATTATAGACCAATGATTGAATAAAAAATTACATAAATAGAATAGAAATTAAGCTATAGGGAGCCTGAAGTAGGCCCAAAGAAAATCCTAGTGTACCAGGCCTTCGCTAGTCTCAAATGCCCAAGATTCATTGCCACATTTGCGTTCAAGTATGTCAGAGTTCCCTAAGGACATCAAGAATCCCGGAAAGTTCTCACACCCAGAATTTCTCAAATAAAGACTGATTATGTGCAGTGCGGAAGAGCCAGCCTGATATGCCAAAGTTCAGAGAGATCTTAGGGACCTCTAAGCAGTACACATACCAAGGGGCAGGACTTAATAAGCTAAGAATAAGTGAGAGTGCTTGACATGATTTGAAAGAGTTTTGGTAAACAGTATGAAGAGGGTTCTTAGAAATGAATAGATTATCTGAAAAACTATGCTAATTTGGAGGGGAAACATCTTAAGAAAGTATGAAAAACACTTTAAGTCAAACACAAATCACAGAACAACCATTATTAAGAAACACTTGGCAAGCAGGTTTAGACAAAGAGAGAGGGGTTGGGGAAACATAGAGCACACCTTAGGGTATAATGGAGCACAAAAACAATAGGGTGCATAGAATTCTCAAGGGGTTCTACATAACTAACAGGTTAGCTATAAGGTAGGTCATTGCAACATAGAGCAAGGATCACTGTAAAGCTACATTGCAAACACATGAACACTGGACAGAACCAACTACACAACTTAGAGTTGTGTGAAGGACTAGATGACTTAGTATGAGCAAAACATAATGGGCAAGAACCTGGATGGACAGTCTAGACAAATATCAATAAGTAGGAATAGTGTAGGCATGCTGAACAAAACAAGATTTAGACATGCTAAATAAACAATAGACAGGCAAGCATAACTTAGACATGCTAATCACATATGGAACCAGGCATAATTTAAGCATGTTAGATAAACAGTAGACATGCAATTAAGTTGAGACATGCTAATCACATGTTGAACAAGGTGTATTAAGTATGCTAGATAAGCAGTAAACAAAAACAGGAATGAAATCAGGACTGATGAATTTAGGTTCTAAAATTTAAATCAGAGGCATACCAGTTAGGGAAAGAGAACACAAGATGTAAGACAAATGTTGTGCAATTTCTAACCTTGGCTTACAGCCGGCTAGACTGGTGAAGATCACAAGTAGCAGGAAGAACAGAGAACTTTTTAGAGTGTAAGAGTAGTTGATGAACTAATGCCCGTGTTTAAGAAGTTAAAATAAAGAGTTTATATAGTAGTTTAAGAGTAGATCAAATAAGGTAAAGTAATCAATAATCAACAATTAAGGGATCTCAATCACACAAAGGTTCAGCATAGTCTTCTCCTTTAATTAAGGAAAATTAGCCAACGGTAATGACATGAACTAGTTAAGGCAAGAGGTTCGATCAGACTGAGTAAAGAAGTAAAGAATCAGAGGCCTTATTAAGGAAATGAGTTCAAATCCAACCAAAATAAAGAACTTCAGAATAAAATAGTCAAGGGTTTAATTAAGGAAAGAATCATGTAAAGAATCAGTAAATATACAGCAGTCAAATAAGGCAAGAATGACTAATTAAGGTCATAAACACGTAAATAACCAAGAATCATGCACACAAAATTTTTTAACGGAGCAAATCACTCAACAATTCTAGAAAGAACATATCAATTCCCATAAACAAATAGGTTGAGTAAAACTTTTAGGAACACAGAGAAATTAGACAGAAAATAATTCGAAACCCTAATTTGAAAACACTTAAAGAAGAAAAAGTTGAAAGCATGTCAACACACAGAGATTCGAACAAACAGAAATCATAGATATAAAAACCTGAAGTATCGTAGTGTTTAAAAAATTGGTTAGTAGTAGAGGAGTAAAAGAACCTAAAAGAATAGCCATAGAAGTTTGAAAATACTTCAGATACCCAGAGATTCGACCAACAGACAACAAGAAAACAAACTCCAATATAACAAAAATGTTAAAAAATCGCTTAATCAGTAAAGAAATGAAGGAGCCTTAAGGAAAGAGCAGTGACAAACTCAAATCACTCCAGAACTACAAGGATCTAGACGGATTCAAGTCCAAATGCTAAGTTTAAAATAAAAAAAAGAGGGTAAAGATAATCTGGCCCTTGAATAAAAGATTTGAGCTCTGAAACTTTGATAGAAAGCACTCACAAACCATAGACATGCTCTTTGAAGAGTTTTGAATGAGATCTGGACCAGATCTCTTTGAGGTCCTTCCACGAAACCACACAATCGAGAAACCAGGGGAGATAGGAGAAAAGTAGAGGCCTCGTACAGCCATAGAAAGCCATAGATCGAGTAGGAATCAAGGGGATTAGGGTTGGTTCAGGGTTGCGGCAGATAGGGTGAAGTTTGGTTTCAGAGAGAATTGGAGAGGAGAGGGTTTTATGGGCGGCGGGTGTAAGCAAATGGCTAGTGTTTGGTGGTCATTGGAATTAAAAAAGGAAAGGGGTGATGGTGGGCGTTGATCTATGTGATCAATGGCCAGGATTGAAAGGGTTTGGGGTCGGTTAGGGGTTTTAGGTTTGGGCTGGGGTAGATTTGGGCTTGGTTTGGGATTTTGATTAGGTTAGGTCCAGGATAAAAAAGGGCTATTTGTTAAATACTTCTTTAATTGATAAAAAAAAATTGAAAAATAATTAATAGGTTGTAAAAAATGATTTTTATGCCTGGAAATATTTTTAAATAATTACTTAATATTTTAAAAATATAAAAGGCTATTTTCTGGTAAAATAATGTTATAATATATGCACATGCTATAATTGCAAAGTAATTGCATAAATATCCTACAAATGCAAATGTGGCTATTTTTGAAATAATTGAAACTTAGTACAAATGCCAATGATAAAATTAAGCCACAAAAATTACTATAAAACTATTTGTGATGCAATCAGTGATTGTTTATGCTGGGATAAATTAATTAAAATATTTTAAAAATGCAGAAATTATATGAAAAATACTAATTGATGCCAAGGCATAGTTTTGAAAATATTATAGGGAAAGATTGGGTATCAACAATACCAAGAAGTCGGGGAACATTCACGAGGTTATGCCGAAGGTGCACTTTTCGGAGTTCAATTTCTTACCATATCTTCTGAGTATGTCGAATGCCTCTTTTAGGTGATCGATGTGATCCTCTTTCCTTTTTGACTTGGCCAACATGTTGTCGATTTAGACTTCCATGGTTTCGTCGAGCTAGTTTTTGATCATTTTTGTCACCAACCTCTGATACGTTGCCCCCGCATTTTTCAGTCCGAAAGGCATCACTCTGTAGTAGTACATCCCCTGGTGAGTGATGAAAGTGGTCTTTTCTTGGTCTTCCTCCTCCATGAGGATCTGGTTGTATCCCGAGTAGGCATCCAAGAAGCTTAATAGCTCGTGCCCGGCCGTTGCATCAATGATCTGGTCAATATGGGGTAGTGAGAATGAGTCTTTCGGGCAGGCTTTGTTCTGTAAAGTCTACACACATCCGCCATTTCCCATTTTTCTTTTTCACCATGACCACGTTGGTGACCTATTGAGGGTACTTTGATTCTCTGATAGAGCCGTTTTCCAGCAGTTTTTCAACCTCTTCACGGACCGCGTCATTTATTATGGAGTTAAATTTATGCCTAACTTGTCGTACTAGGGGTAAAATGGGTCGGTGTTCAACTTGTATGTCACTATCTCTTTCAGGATGCCCGACATAGCTGGATGGGAAAAGGCAAACAAATCTGCATTGTTAGCTAAAAATTGATGGAATTTACCTGGTTCCTGAAGTTTGTGGCCAATGTAGGATTTTTGGCTTTGGTCGTCTTGGTCGGGTTGTACGGGATCGAGATCCTCTACGGTCGATCCTGTAGCCTTTACGATTTTGGGGTCTCTGATGAAATCTTTCCCTTCGTCGTCACCTGACCCTGACCTTGTTAATTGCTATGCGGCCTTGGCTTTTCCTTTCAATTTTTAGGTGTGTGTGCATTCATGGGAAATGCGATAGCATTCTCGGGCAGTGCATTGCTCTCCTCGGATACTGAATAACCCCCAAGGGGTGGGAAATTGATGACTTGATATAAATTAGAGGGGACGGCTTTCATGGCGTGATCGATGATAGCGTTATACTCCGTATCCTAGTCCATGAAGTGGAAAGTTGTCTCCAAAGTTATGCTGCCGGCCGGGACGGGTAGCATAATTTCTCCAGATATCAGTTCAACTCCATTATTAAAACCTATTAGTGTAATGCAGTGTAGCACTATCCTATCCTCGAGCTTCATTTATACGAGAACCTGAGGATGGATAATACATGCGCCGCTCCCGTCGTCGACCACAATACGTTTACATAGTGTCTAAGATGCATAAAGTAATGACAAGAGCATCATATTGAGAAAATACCAAATCGTGGGTATCCGACTCATCGAATATGATACTTTCTTCAAGTTCACCATGCCGTTCATGAGTGATTGACCATTTCAGCTTGTGGGTGGTTGTGAATTTTACAATGTTGATTGGTGTGTAGTCGACTCCTCCGATGATCATTTGGATGGTTTGAGTTGGGGAGGGCAATTTTGGTAGACCCTAGTGCTGTTTGCGTCCTCGAGCAATGTTCGCCCTCCCTCGATCGCTTAAAAGTTCTTTCAGATGCCCTTGGTGAAGCATGTTCACGACTATGATGACTTGGCCAGTTGTCGCATGATTTACCGCTCCGTTTCCTCCATTTCTATTTCCTTATGCTTTGTTTATCCGTATTTTATGGTAACGGGTTGGTCGGATCGAATCAGGAATGATTTTGGTAAGGTTTGAGACACTTAGTCTCTTTAGAGTGAGTTTAGGTTGGAAATGTCAATCGGATATTGACTTATATTTTAGAGGGCTCGGGTGTGAGTTCTGATGACTTGAATAGATTTGGGAGACAATTTGGGACTCATGAGTGTGATCAGAATGAGTTTTGGAGGTTCAGAATAAATTTAGGCTTGAATTGACGAAGTTGATATTTTGGCAATTTCTGATTGATAGGCGAGATTTTGATATAGGGGTCGGAATGGAACCCTGAGAGTGGCAGTAGTTCCATTGGGTCATTTGGGATGTGTGTGCAAAATTTCAGGTCATTCGGATGTGGTTTGGTTGGGTTTTTGATAAAAAGTGAAATTCAAAAGATTTTTAGGAAATTTGGCATGAATCCGATGTGTTTTGGGTTATTTGATGTTGTTTGAAGTGTTTTGAAGATTTTGTACAAGTTTGAATAAGGTATTAGAGTATGTTTGTACTTTTGGTTGAGCTACCGGGGGCCTCGGGGTGATTTCGGATGGTTAACAGGGAGTTTGAGGAATGTTGCAGCTACTGAATATTTGCTGCTTCTGGTATTTTTGCACCTGCGGATTAGGGACCGCAGGTGCGGAAGAGGAGCCGCAGAAGCGAATTATCGAGGAATGTTCAGGAGCCACATATGCGGTTGTGGGACCGCACATGCGAAGCCGCAAGTGCGAACGGTTGGTCGTAGGAGCGATTTTGGTCCATTAAGTGACTTCCGCAAAAGCGGAAGAAGAACCGCATATGTTGTACCGCAGAAGCGGGTTTTTGACCGCAAATGCGAACATCCCTGGCCAGAAGGTATATATTGCTTTCTTCGTGATTTTTTGCAAAATACTCCATTTTTTAAGACGGGAAAGAGGCTAAGGCATAGGATTTCAAGAGGGATCAAAAGATATTAGTTTGGTAAGCTCCCTAAGATTATTTATTTGGGTTTAAGATCATTTTTCCATTGTTTAATCATGGTTTAAGTGGAGATTAAGGAAGGAAAATTTGGGGATTAGGGCTTGAGATTAAGAGACCTTTAAATAAGGATTTGAGGGGTCATTTGGACTCCAATTTCAGTGTTCTTGATATGTATAGACTCATGGGAGGATAAGGATTCCGTTGATGTAATTTTTATCGAGTTTTGAGACGTGGGCCTGGGGGTCGGGTTAGTTCAATTTCGAGATTTTGGTATTATTTGATTGTTCTCGCTTGGGCTTTGTTCCCTTAGCATACTTTGACGCCATGATTCTGATTTTGGATAGATTCGATGCGAGTGGAGACCGATTCGAGGGGAAAAGGCGTCGCGGGGTAGTATTTTCACTGGTTTGAGGTAAGTAACTGTTGTAAATCTAGAATTGAGGGTACAAAACCCCGGTATTTTACTTGTTTTGATGAACACGGTGACGCACATGCTAGGTGACGAGGATGTGGGCGCGGACCGATAGGGATTGTGACTTGGTCCATCCCGTAGAAACTATTAAGCCACATATTTGGCCACATATTTGATTGGAAATATTATATTAGTCCGTACTTTGGATATTTATACTGTATTATGGGTCGTATGCCATGTTTGTGGTCGTGTGCCGACCTATAGAAACCCTTAGGGGCATTTGACAATTTTTCCTCACTTTACTTGCTAAAAGCATAACCTCTGTCATGTTTTACCTGTTTAAATGTTTAAGACTTATTTTTATCACTCCACTTCCAAATGAGAGGACTATCTGGACTGAGTTCCCTAGTTCCCACTATTGTGCTGAGAGGCTATGAGGTTAATGACTGAGAGAGGTTGAGAACCTAGTTGTGAAGATATATATATATATATATATATATATATATATATATATATATATATATATATATATATATATATATGTGTGTGTGTGTGTGTGTGTGTGTGAGAGAGAGAGAGAGATATGGATCGGGTTGTACGCTGTAGTGATACTTATATGGATCGAGCTGTACGCCGCAGTGATATATATATTGGATCGGGCTGCGCGCGGCAGTGATATGATGTTTGGGATGTAGGAGCCCCTCCGGAGTCTGTACACCCCCAGTGTGCGTAGTCGACTATAAGTTGTGATCGGGTTGCACGCCACAAAAGTTATTATGATTTCTATTATTATGAGATATTAAAAGACTGAGTGACGAGAGTTGAGTCACAAGTGACTGAGAGGCTACCCGAGAGGCCATATTCTGAGTGATTCCTTGCCCGAAGGGCCCAGTTATGATGTTTTCACTTATTTCACACTTTTTTAAAATAAGCCTCTATTGGATATATTGCTAGGTATCTGATTTCAATATTTTACACTGGAAAGTTGATTTTATGATGAAACTGGCTTTTAACTGTAAAGTTGATCCATTTTTCTTTTGATTATTCAGTTATATGCTTTTTGAAGTGCGCGTCACTACTTTCAGTCCTTATTTACTTTAGTTACTCACGTTACTCCATGCACATTGTATGCAGATCCAGGTGCCCGAGCGGCAGAGTGAGGGTCCTCAACTGATCTAGTATTTGACGAAGATTTCAAGGTAGCTGCATGGATTCCGCAGCCCTATTTTCTCCTCCCTATCTTGTTCTTTTCCGTATCTTCTAGACTTATGATGAAGTGGATATTCAGACATGTACTAGAGGCTCTAGACTCGTGACACCATATTTTTGAGGCTGTGTAGCTTTTCTGTTTATTTGACTTCCGCATATTTTTCTGTTGCTTTAAACGTTTATAATGAAATTTGGAATTTAAAACCTGTGATATAAAATGGCTTATTGTTAAAGGAAAAAGGGTTGTGGTTAATTATTTTGGTTGGCTTGCCTAGTAATGTGATATGCGCCATTACGATCGGTATTTGGGGTCGTGACAAGTTGGTATCAGAGCCTAGGTTACATAGGTCTCACAAGTCATGAGCCAGTTTAGTAGAGTCTCGCGGGTCGGTACAGAGACGTCTGTACTTATCCTTGGGAGACTGCAGAACCTTTTGGAAAGAAAAACTTCATATTCTTGAAATTTTTGTCGTGCAAATCTGTTGATCTGAGTACTAAACTTTTGGCATTCCATTCTCTCACAAATGGTGAGGACATGTGCTACCGGGCAGGATGGACGACGGCTAGTACCACCAGTTGGGGCCACCGGAGGCCGAGGTTGCGGTCAAGGCCGAGGCAGGAGCAGAGCAGTTAAAGAAGCACCTATAGATCCACCAGCTGCCCTAGTTTCGGATCAGGTCCCAGTTGTGGCCGCTACAGCAGCACCAGCTCAGGCACCAGTTGTGCCTATTATGATTTCAGGCCTTCAGGAGGCTTTAGCTCAGATCTTATCAATGTATACTGGTTTGGCTCAGGTGATCTCAGTTACTACGGCCGCAACTAATTTTTAGGTCGGGGAAGGCACCCAGACTCCCCTTGCTCGCACACTTGAGTAGGTTGTGCAGGGACTCAAGACATCGGGGGCACCTCCAGCCCAGCCGGTTGCACCAGCTCAGGATTTGTGGTACTATTTATGTTGGACGACGAGCAGCATCGACTTGAGAGGTTTGGTAGACTCCAGCCTCCAACCTTCAGCGATGCAGAGGGTGAGGATGCCCAGGGTTTCTTGGATAAGTGCTAGAGGATGCTTCATATAGCAGGGATTCTAGAGACCAGTGGTGTGGCATTTACCACCTTTCAGTTTTCTGAGGCTCCCTTCACTTTATGGGAGGGTAGGCCTGTTGGTGCAGCGCCCCTTACTTGGCAGCAATTCTCTGTTCTCTTCCTGGAGAAGTATGTCCCACAGTCTTGTCGAGAGGAGCTGCGCATGCAGTTTGAGTAATTGTATCAGGGGGAGATAACTGTGACACAGTATGAGATGCGGTTCTCTGAGTTAGCCTGTCATGCGGTTTGGTTGGTTCCCATAGATCGAGAGAGGATCAGGAGGTTTGTTGATGGCCTCACATATCAGCTTCGAATTCTCATGAATAGGGAGAGGGTGACTGGTTCTACCTTCGAGGATTTTGTTGATATCGCCCATGAGATTGAGTCGGTTCGCCGTCAGGAGCGTGAGTAGAGGGAGGCCAAGAGGCCTCAGGGATCTGGTAGCTTTAGTGGTACGCTTTCGAGGGGTCAGTTCCAGTAGGGCAGAGGCCGTTCATTCAGGCAGGCACATTCAGTTCGCCCAGGTTATCGTGGGGCATCATCGGGTCATGGTTTTCATAGTTCTCATCAGGGCCACTCATCACTTAGTGCTCTTCCAGATCAGAGTTCGTCCCGTGCTCCATCAGTCTAGGGTTCTTCTATGCCAGGTCCTTCTACTGGTCATTCCGGTGCAAGGAGTTACCTTCAGTCCCCATCTCCAGCACCGGGGAGTTTCTATGAGTGCAAAGAGTTTGGGCATATGAGGAGGTAGTGTCCTCATCTTCATGATGGTCAGTCTCAGCAGAGGGGTCAGCCCTTGACTTCTGCTCTAGTTACTTGACCACCTAAGCCAGCTAGGGGTGGAGGTCAGTCAACTAGTGGTCACACTAGATGGGGTGTCGATCAGGCGGTACTCAGGCTCATTTCTATGCCTCCCAGGTAGACCAGATATTGCTACTTCAGATGCCGTGATTTAAGGTATTATTTCAGTCTGCCACACAGATGCATCTGTATTTTTTGATCCTAGTTCTATCTTTTCTTATGTGTTATCATACTTTTCCCGTTATCTGGATAAGCCCCGTGAGTCTCTTGTTTCGCTTGTTCATGTATCTACTCCCAATGGGCGATACTATTATTGTAGACCATGTTTACCGGTCACGTGCGGTGACTATCGGGGTCTGGAGACCCGAGTGGATCTTTTGTTATTATGTATGGTGGATTTTGATATCATTTTAGGCATGGATTGTCTATCTCCATGTTTTGCTATTCTGGACTGTCATGCCAAGACATTCATATTGGCTATACCGGGTGTGCCACGGATTGAGTGGCGAGGCTTGACTGATTATGTTCCCTGTAGAGTGACCTCATTCTTGAAGGCCCAGCGTTCGGTTGGGAAGGGATGTCTCTCGTATCTAGCTGTTGTGAAGGATGTTGGAGCTGAGGCTCCCAGTATTGATTATGTTCCAGTTATGAGGGATTTTTCCTATGTGTTTCCTGCAGACCTGTCGGCCGCCGCCGGACAGGGATATCGACTTTGGTATTGATCTGGTGCCAGAAACTCAGCCCATTTCTATTCTGCCGTATCGTATGGCACTAGCAGAGTTGAAAGAGTTAAAGGAGTAGCTTCAAGAACTCCTTGATAAGGGGTTTATTCAGCCTAGTGTGTCACTTTGGGGTGCGCTGGTTCTATTTGTGAAGAAGAAGGATGGAACTATGGGGATGTGCATTGATTATAGGCAATTGAACAAGGTAATAATTAAGAACAAGTATCCCTTGCCTTACATTGATGATTTGTTTGACCAGCTTCAGGGAGCGAGAGTGTTCTCCAAGATTGATCTCCGTTTGGGTTATCACCAATTGAAGATCAGGGAGTCGGATATTCTTAAGATAACTTTCAGGACCAGTTATGGTCATTACGAGTTCTTAGTGATGTCTTTTGGGTTGACCAATGCCCCAGCAGCATTCATGCATCTGATGAATAGCATGTTCCGGCCTTATCTTGATTCATTTATCATAGTCTTCATTGATGATATTCTAGAGTATTCGCATAGTCAGGAGGAGCACGCGGTGCATTTTAGAGTTGTGTTGCATAGATTGATGGAGGAGAAGCTTTATGCAAAATTCTCCAAGTGTGAGTTTTGGCTTAATGCAGTAGCTTTCTTGGGGTACGTGGTGTCCAATAAGGGTATTCAGGTTGATCCGAAGAAGATAGAGGCGGTTCAGGGTTGGCCCAGACCATCCTCAGCTACAGAGATTCGCAGCTTTCTTAGTTTGGTAGGCCATTATCGCTGGTTTGTTTAGGGATTCTTGTCTACTGCATCACCCTTGACCAAGTTGACTCAGATGGGTGCTTCATTTGTATGGTCGGATGAGTGTAAAGAGAGCTTTCAGAAGCTCAAGACAGCTTTGACCACATCTCCAGTGTTGGTTTTGCCATCAGCTTCAGGTTCATATACCGTGTATTATGATGCTTCGAGATTTGGGATTGGTTGTGTGTTGATGTAGGAGGGTAGAGTTATTGGTTATGCTTCTCATCAGTTGAAGCCCCATGAGAAGAACTACCCCGTTCATGATTTGGAGTTGGCTACCATAGTTCAGCATTGAATATTTGACGGCATTACTTGTATGGTGTATCTTATGAGGTGTTCACTGATAATCGCAGTCTTCAGCATTTGTTCAAGCAAAATGATATTAATTTGAGGCAGCAGAGATGGTTGGAGTTGCTTAAGGATTATGATATCACTATATTGTACAATCCGGGAAAGGCCATTTTGGTGGCTGATGCTTTGAGCCGAAAGGCAGTGAGTATGGGAAGTTTGGCATATATTCCATTTGGGGAGAGACCTCTTGCAGTTGTTGTTCAGGCCTTGGACAATCGGTTCGTGAGGTTAGATATTTTGGAGCCCAGTCGTGTATTGGCTTGGGTGGTTTCTCGGTCTTCCTTATATGATTGCATCAAAGAGCGGCAGTATGATGATCTGCATTTACTTGTCCTTAAAGACAAAGTTCAGCATGATTATGCCAGATATGTGACCATTGGTGATGATAGGGTGTTGAGGATGCAAGGCCGGATTTGTGTGCCCAATGTGGATGGGCTTCGGGAGTTGATTCTGGATGAGGCCCATAGCTCGCGATATTCCATTCATCCGGGTGCTGTGAAGATGTATCAGGATTTGAGGCAGCATTATTGGTGGAGAAGAATGAAGAAAGACATTGTGGGATTTGTAGCTCGGTGTCTCAATTGTCAATATGTGAAATATGAACATCATAGACCGGGTGGCTTGCTTCAGCAGATGGATGTTCCCGAGTGGAAGTGGGAGAGGATCATTATGGACTTTGTTGTTGAACTTCCGCGGACTTTAAGAAAGTTCGATGCTATTTGGGTGATTGTGGATTGGCAGACCAAGTCCGCGCACTTCATTCCTGTGTGTACTACCCATTCTTCAGAGTGGTTGGCAAAGATCTATATCCGGGAGATTGTCCGTTTGCATGGTGTCCCAGTTTCCATCATTTTAGATAGGGGCACTCAGTTTACTTCGCAGTTTTGGAGGTCTGTGCAGCAAGAGTTGGGTACTCTGGTTGAGTTGAGCATAACTTTTCACCCTCAAATGGACAGGCAGTCCGAGCGCACTATTCAGATATTGGAGTACATGTTGCGTGCCTGTGTTATTGATTTTAGAGGGTCATGGGATCAATTTCTACCGCTTGCAGAGTTTCTTATAATAACAGCTACTAGTCGAGTATTCAGATGGCTCCGTATGAGGCTTTGTATGGGAGGCAATGTAGATCTCCAGTTGGTTGGTTCGAGCCCGGTGAGACTAGGTTATTGGGGAAAGACTTGGTGCTGCATGCTTTAGAAAAGGTGAAGGTGATCTAGGAGAGGCTTCGCACAGCTCAATCGAGGCAGAAGGGCTATGCTGATAGGAAGGTTCGAGATGTGTCTTACATGGTTAGCAAGAAGGTTCTGTTAAAGGTTTCACCCATAAAGGGTGTTATAAGATTTGGGAAGAAAGGGAAATTGAGTCCTCGGTTCATTGGGCCTTTTGAGGTGTTTTGGAGGATTGGGGAGGTGGCTTATGAGCTGGCTTTGCTGCCTAGCTTGTCGAGTGTTCATCCGGCATTTCATGTTTCTATGCTCCAAAAGTATATTGGGGATTCGTCTCATGTTCTGGATTTTCAGCACAGTTCAGTTGGATGATGATTTGACTTATGATGTGGAGCCAGTAGCTATTTTAGGTCGTCAGGTTCGGAAGTTGAGGTCAAAGGATAAAGCTTCTGTGAAAGTGCAGTGGAGAGGTTAGCCCAAGGATGAGGCTACCTGGGAGACCGAGCGGGAGATGCGGAGCAGATATCCTACCTGTTTGAGGCTTTAAGTATGTTTCTTGACTCGTTCGAGGATGAATGTTTATATAAGTTAGGGAGGATGTGACGACCCGGCCAGTCGTCGCATAAGTTATCGCTCCATTTCCCCTATTTCTATTTCCTTATGCTTTGTTCATCCGTGTTTTGTGGTATCGGTTAGTTGGATCGAATCTGGAATAATTTTGATAAGGTTTTGAGACACTTAGTCTCTTTGGAGTGAGTTTAGATTGGAAAAGTCAACCGGATGTTGACTTATGTGTTAAAGGGTTCGGATGTGAGTTCCGATGGCTTGAATAGCTTTGGGAGGTGATTTGAGACTCAAGAGTGTGATCGGATTGAGTTTTGGAGGTTCGGAGTAGATTTAGGCTAGAATTGGCGAAGTTGATATTTTGGCGATTTCTAGTTAATAGGTGAGATTTTGATATATGGGTCATAATTGAATTTCGAGAGTTTCAGTAGTTCCATTGGATCATTCGGGATGTGTGTGCAAAATTTCAGGTCATTCGGACGTGATTTGGTTGGGTTTTTGATAAAAAGCGGAATTCGGAAGATTTTTAGGAACTTTGGCTTGATTCCGACGTGTTTTGGGCGATGTGATGTCGTTTGAGGTGTTTTGAAGACTGGTACAAGTTTGAATAAGGTATTAGGGTATGTTTGTACTTTTGGTTGAGGTCCTGGGGGCCTCGGGGTGATTTCGGATGGTTGACGGGGAGTTTGAGGAATGTTGCAGCTGCTGAATATTTGTTGCTTCTGGTATTTCGCACCTACAAATTGGGGACCGTAGGTGCGACGCCGCACATGCGGAAGAGGAGCCGCAGAAGCGGATTATCGAGGAATGGTCAGGAGCCGCAGATGCGGTTGTGGGACGCCACATGTGTAGCCGCAGGTGTGAAAGGTTGGTCACATAAGCGATTTTGGTCCATTAAGTGACTTCCGCAGAAGCGGAAGAAGATACGCATATGCGGTACAGTAGAAGCAGGTTTTTGACCGCAGATGCGAATATCCCTGGCCAGAAGGTATATATTGCTTTCTTCGCGAATTTTTGCAAAATACTCCATTTTTTAAGACGGGAAAGAGGCTAAGGCATAGGATTTCAAGAGGGATCAAAAGATATCAGTTGGTTAAGTTCCCTAAGATTATTTATTTGGGTTTAAGATCATTTTTCCATTGTTTAATCATGCTTTTAGTGGAGATTAAGGAAGGAAAATTTGGGGATTAGGGCTTGAGATTAAGAGACCTTTAAATGAGGATTTGAGGGGTCATTTGGACTCTGATTTTAGTGTTCTTGATATGTATAGACTCGTGGGAGGATAAGGATTCCGTTGATGTAATTTTTATCGAGTTTTGAGATGTGGGACCAGGGCTCGGGTTTGTCCAATTTCGATATTTTGGTATTATTTGATTGTTTTTGCTTGGGCTTCGTTCCCTTAGCATACTTTGATGTCGTGATTCTAATTTTGGATAGATTCAACGCGAGTGGACACAGATTCGAGGGGCAAAGGCGTCATGGGGTAGTATTTTCACCGGTTTGAGGTAAGTAACCATTGTAAATCTGGAACTGAGGGTATAAAACCCCGGTATTTGACTTGTTTTGATGAACGCGGTGACGCACATGCTAGGTGACGAGCGTGTGGGCGTGCACCGATAGGGATTGTGACTTGGTCCATACCGTAGCAACTATTAAGTTGTGTATTTGATTGGAAATATTATATTATTCCATACTTTATGTTTGGGGCCTTGTGCCGACTTGTAGAAACCCTTAGGGGCATTCAACTATTTTTCCTCACTTTACTTGCTAAAAGCATAACCTCGGTCATGTTTTACCTATTTAAATGTTTAAGGCTGATTTTTATCACTCCGCTTCCAAATGAGAGGACTGTCTGGACTGAGTTCCCTAGTTCCCACTGTTGTGCCGAGAGGCTGTGAGGTTAATGATTGAGAGAGGTTGAGAACCT
>MU744322.1:6365-24639 GCA_026770625.1 Nicotiana glauca | reverse complement strand
ACTGTATGTTATACTTGAAACAGTGGTAACAATGACACTGTAATATATACTTGGAACAGTGGTAACAATGGCACTGTGTGATATAAATTGGTCAGGTAACAATGGCTGACCGGTCAGGTAACAATGACTGACCAAGATATTACGCTTGGGTTGTAGGAGCCCCTCTGGAGTCTGTACACACCCCCAGCGAGCGTGGTCGACGATAAATAAATATGGATGGCTCGAGCTGCACGCCGCAGTGGGTACTGAAATGTACCATCATATGCATTGCATTGCATTCATGCATTTGTTTATTGTTTGTTGTTGTGGTGGTATTTCTTGAGATATTTATCTACTGTGCTGGTACTATCTGATCATTGACCATTGGGGGCCCGAGTGACTGACCAGGAACAAGGATATTGCTCGAGGGGCGGATTTTTGTGCATAGTGTCACAAATTGTTTTGAAAATATATTCGCAACCGTTGAAAAGATCATTTCTAAAAGAGGTTTTAAACTGAGCTGGATATTTTCTAAAAGGATTTTTCCCGGACTTACTGTTTCCTTCAAAAGAGTTGTGCTGTGCCGTATTGCATGCTGGTGTGCTCTTACGTGATTTCATGCCGCTCAGTTATTATTTACTCTTATTACCACTGAGTTGGAAGTACTCACTTTACTCTCTGCACCTCGTGTGCAGATGCAGGTACTTGACCACCCGGTAGCGGGTTTTGAGCTGACTGAAGATTTTTTATCATAGCTGAGCCAGGTGACCGCTAGCGTCCGCGACACCGGATCTTCTCCCTTCTTTTATGTTGTTCATTTTACTTTCAGACTTTGTTCCTATTTCCGGACTTGTAGTACTTTAGTAAATTCTGTAGTAGCTCATGACTAGTGACACCCCGATGTCGGGCTGTGACGGGATGGTTCCCAGTTGTTATCGTTATTTTCCGTGCTTTTGATTATGCTAATCATGTTTTAGATTTATAAATGTTAAATAAATGTTAAAAAGGAAGCATTTGTTTTGTTGGCTGGCCTTGTCTTCACGAGAGGCGCCATCACGACCGGGTTTGGGATTTGGGTCGTGACAAATTAACAAAACTATGATTCTTATACAATTTACAAAAAGTCAACAAAAGCCAACTCCCCAGGCCTGCACCTCAGAACTCGACAAAATTTACAAAAATTGAATACCCATTCTGATACGAGTTCACCAATACAAAAATTATCTAATTCCAATACCATTTGGTTCTTCAAATCGTCATTTTATATTTTTGAAAGATTGCACAATTTTTCCCAAATTCCATCCCAAATCACGAAATCAAACGATGAATTCAATGATAGATTCATGTATTCTAGCTAAATCCGAGTTAGAATCACTTACCCTGATGAGTTTCTTGAAAAACCTTCAAAATATTGCCAAGATCCGAGCTCTCTAGGTCAAAATATGAAATAAAACTCTAAACCTCATATTTATAGTGCACCTCCCAGATTTCCATCATTGCTGACCACATAAAAACCACCGCTGATCGCGATCCAGGTCCATCACCGCTGACCGCGGAGAATGTTAACTGCAGCGACATGCTTTAGTATTTTGGCCATCATTTTCTCTAAAGATGTCCAAGTTGTGTTTTGTTACCTTTCTGGAAACTAGACACGGAGGGCTACAACTTTCGTTTTTGAATCATCTCAAAAGTCCTTATAGATCAAAAGATATAACCTTCTGAAGTCGGACCAGCAATCCTGCAGAACATCCTGATGTGTGGCCGCACACCAAATTGTGCGGTCCACACTGAGGTCCGCAAAATTTTATTGTGGTCCGCACTCTCCTTTGCGCTCCGCATATTTTTGGTGCGGTCTGCACTCCCAAAAATGCTAGAACCATCTTAGAGTACTGAAATGCCCGGACTCACTCAAAATTCACCTTGAAACTCATCTGAGACCCCCGGAACCTCAACCAAATGTACCAACACATACCATAACATCATACGAACTTAGCCCCACTCTCAAATCACTTCAAACATCGCTAAGACCATGAATCAGATGCCCAAAGCATGAAAATCACTATGAACTTCAAGAACCTCTAGAATTGCAATCAAGCGTCCGAACCATATCAAATCAACTCCAAACGACACCAAATTTTGCAGGCAAGTCCCAAATGACATAACGAAGCTGTTCCAACTTTCAAAATTACATTTTGACCCCAATAACATAAAAGTCAACTATGGGTCAAACCTCTTCATTTTCCAAATTTCAACTTTTTCCAACTTTTACCAAAATGCCACAAATTACCTTACGGGCCTCCAAACCCAAATTCGAACACACGCCCAAGTCTAAAATTACCATAAAAAGCTATTGACATCATCCAAAACTCATTCTGGAGCCATTTACTCAAAAGTCAAATTTCTATCTAATTCTCTCCGCTTAAACTTCCAGAACTATATTCCTTCTTTCCAACTCGACTCTGATTCATCCGAAAGCTGAATCCAACCATGCACACAAGTCGATACACATAATATGAAGCTTCTCTTGACCTCAAACTGCCGAACCAGGCGCAATTGCTCAGAACGACAAGTCGGGTCGTTACAAATATTGACCAAATAATATTGGCAAATAGGTTTAAGATTAACGAGTGTGATAAATGTTTACATTAAAAACACCCCAAGTCATATCGTCATTGCTTGTTTATACGTGGATAATATATTGATAATGAATAATATAAAAGGTATATAAAATATTTAAAAATGTGGGAGCTTTTAGCTTATGCATGACAAAAGTCAATGTTAGACGTAATGTCTGTATTATTTAAAAGAATTAGATGATATGATTCTGAACCCATGAATCCTTAATGGATATTGATATGGTAATTGATGAATTCATACTTATTCAGTCTTAGTGATGACTAGTGATTAAACCACCAATTCAGAAGTTGGTCACATGTCTTTCCCAGAAGGTTATTTTATTTATTGAAAATTTATAATGTATAGTTCTTTTATGAAAGAATGTCACTTTGAAGGTCGTAACTTTTTGAGAAAAGACGTGTCTATACATTTTTGTCCGTACATCATCATTAATGAACTGATGTATTAATACGTTGGTCTATAATATGGTGAAACAATCAATGAAAATGATAAAAATCCATAGCAAGCTGGATTTGCTTCGTGAATGGAAGTGTTATAATTTGCATATTGTATAGACGTATATTCTATTATGAAATATGAATAAATAGCATACAAATTTTAGTAAAAGGTGGAGTGGTTCGAAATGTATTAAATATTAAAAAGTTGTGGCCACAACTGATGCCAACTATTTCAGTTGTTGTTATATGCAATAGAAAGTTGAGACGTATTAGTCTACGAGATAAGAAAGTCTGCATTAAACTGTTATGATAATGAAATGAGTCTTGAGATATTTAAAATATACTCAAAATTATGCTAAGCACTACAATAATTATAATGAGGTAATTGAGGGGTATAGTGATGCAAATTAGATTATCGGTTCATCTATTTCTAAACAAACAAGTGTAGATATTTTCACAATCGGTGGAGGAGCAATCTCTTGAAAATTATCCAAATAAATGTGCATTGCCTGCTATACAATGAAGGATGAGTTTATAGCCTCAGACAAGATCGATGAAGAAGCAGAATGGCTCCAAAATTTCTTGACGATATTCTATTTTAGCCCAAATTGTTGGTACCTATATGCATAAATGTGATAGTTAAGTGACAACCGAAAGGGCTGTGAGCGTTATGTGTACAGAAAATCTCGTCATATACGACGAAGACATAAAAATGATAAACAACTACTCTCTAAGGGAATTATCATAATTGACTATGTAAAATCAAGCGATAATATTGTTTGACCAAAAAATAATAATCTTTGGTTAAACTAATTAATCAGTTATTAAGAAGGGTTAATCCTAGTTAAAGTTAGTAACTTCATATCTAAAATTAACAGTACGAAAGTTATGAGTAATGAAGAAACAGAATTAATGTCATAACAATAAATGTGCCTAATGTGATAATATGTATGAAGAGTCAAGTATTAAGTGGCAATAATTGGCAATAAATATAAATAAGGAGAAATATGCACTCAATATTGAATGGGGTGAATGATTCTTTCCTACTGAAAATGATGAAAGACCGGAATATGAGAGAATGTTGAGCATTTTCTCGGATCTGATGGAAATGACAATGGATAATCTAAAAGGAACGAATCTCTCCAGAAAGTAGTTCTTTGTATTTATCTAGAGAGCTTACTTTTCAAAAGTATTCTTATCATATAGAATATTACATGCCCTTTGACTTATCTCTCATTCTATTTATATACGATATTCCCAAAGAACCCTAAAAGTACAAATAGAAAGAATATTTAAGAGAATATCCCCTTTGAAGATTCCAATACAAAACTAGTCGTTACTACTATCTGCTCTACTCGACTCGGCCGTGGTTGACCGCTTGGCGACTCATTCTGTTGATCACCGGTAGACTTTGGCCAAATTACACATGATAAGTTGCAAATTACTTATGATAATCACCTCTTCGTGCTGAATTTTCTCTGTCAGATTTTGGACCATACAAATATGTCGGATCTACTTATAAAAGGCCTAACTAGAGAGGTAGTTGAAAGATCATCGAGGAGAATGGGACTATGCCGATGACAAGTCATTGTGGCAGTAACTCTACCTAGAAACTGGAGATCCTAAAATCTAGGTTCAAGGAGATCAAACAAAGTCATTAGTGACGGTTAAACATTGTCAAATATAGTTTTGGTAAATTCTCGTGATGAAGACAATGTTCATTACCTATGATAAAGCATTAAGGCTTTTTAATGGTTTTTAAATTTGGTACGGAGTATATCAAATAGTGAATTTATGGGATAACACGTTTATGAATCACCTATGTAAGTGTGAAGTGTAAGCCGCTTCAAGATTTGCTTTAAACATATTCAACTAGAAGGTCACAACACCGTGTACTTATTTTCAAGTCAAATTTAGTACTGGTGATTTTACGCTGCCTCTGTTTCTATTTACATTTTTGAATGAGATATCGCAAAAACTTTGAGGGGATTAATGTTGTTTCAAATTATTTGAATACTTATAGATAAGGGAAGTTTCCTATACTTTGTAGAATTCTACAGCCATCTGCTCCTCACTCTCTGCTATCCATCAAAGGTAAATAAAACAAGCAAAAGTTTTTTATACAATATTTAATTTTTATCTTCTATAGTATTTAGTAATTTTAAGTAAACATAAATTATACATATTCAACCGTCAAAGTTATTATTTTTTCCAAATTTAAATACTTCATCTTGATAATTAGATATGTATTCAATTCAAACATCTCAATCTTAGTAAAAATATAGGAGCCTTAAATCAATATAAAACTCTATGGAAAGTCTAAAATTAGCCATAATTAACTGGGGGAAAAGGGTTTGTCGAACATTAATAAAGCCGTGACTACAGCGGTCTTCTCCAAGGAGAAGAACATGAAGTATTTGAGAAAAGGACAATTAATTCCTCAAGAAATAATATTTGAGTTATTCTCATGGCTTCCTGTAAAATCTTTATTGCGTTTCAAATGCATTTCTAAATTTTATAACTCCCTTATATCGGGATCAGATTTCGTGAATATTCATCAATGTCGCTCTATGACTCGTCCTGGAGGAACCAAATTGCTTGTGCGTCAAACAGGAGTTTTTTACACTATAGAGCAAAATGAAGATGGAAAACCCTACCTTCATCATATTGAAGATTTTGATGGATTCTACAATTACAGTAACTATGTCGATTTGAATACTTATATAGAGTGTGTTAACGGTCTGTTTTGCTTTTGGAGGGAGACATGGCAGCCTGTTATAATTTGCAATCCAAGTACAAGAGAAGTAAGAATTCTTCCCCGTATAGATATGAAATTTTGTATGTGTCACTATTCATTAGGTTTTGAACCAGAAAAAAAGATTTATAAAGTCTTTTTCATGAAACCTGAATTTGGGTCTTTAGAAAATTACACAAGAATTTGGGTTTTCGCTTTGGGCATAGATGAATCATGGAAAGAGATTGAAAGCATTCCACAGTTTAAGCGATTTAGGGGCACAGTTTGCATTAATGGTGTTATCTATATGGTGAATAGTTGTATTAATAGAAAAAATATAGTTGCATTTGATGTGAAAACTGAAAGTTTCAGAATTGTTACATTGTGGAAAGCTTCAGATCATATGATAGTTAATTTCAACTTAATAGAAGTAAAGGAAAAATTAGCAGTAGTTGAATATAATGGGATGATGATTAGTGGAAAAATTGATATGTGGATTTTGGGAAAGGCTCAAAATGAAGAATGCAATTGGCAGAGGCATATTGTTATTGGCTTTCCCTCGGTTTATGAGGAGATGGAACGCCATATAAGACATTTTAGAATGCATTTTTATTATTATGATGGGCAGATTATATTACTTGCTAAGGTAAATTATTGCGATAAATTCTCTTATTTTTGTTATGATATCACAAGAAAAAAATGGAAAGAATGTGAAGTTGAGGGATTTTGTGGAAAGGATCCAATTCGAGGCATTTATGGATATGTAGAGAGCCTCACCCCATTGGAATAATTTTGCATTGATTTTTCTGAGACAAGGGTTTATCTAAAACAGCGTCTTTGCTCCATCGTGATGGACGTAATGTTTGCGTAAGGTTTACGTACACATTATTCTTCTCAAATTTCACTTTTAGAATTTTATCGGGTTGTTGTTGATCGGCAAGTTTAAACTAAGTGCCGAAGCATTTACTTCACAAGTGCAGGATGCAAGGATGGGAAGACTTATTAAAAACACACTAATTCTATGGTTGGTGAAAAACTTTGTTTTGTGCAGACATTTGATGAACCAATACTCTGGCTAGATATCATTTATTTCATTGTTGCTCATGACATTATGAACATTATAAATCTCCTTTCCAAGTTTGTATGTTATTGTTTTAATTTAATTTTCTTTAACCAGTATAATTTTGCGTAATATTTTGGAACTTTGCAGTAAGCTATATATCATATATGCCAATAAGATTTTCCATAATAAGAACCAAGGTAGTTCATTAATATAAATAGCAAATATTTTGTTAACTCAAAAGAACTGTTACCAATATAAATAAATATTACGATGTCTATTGTGAAGCTAAAAGTTTTATTTCTCATAAGAATAGTAGTATTAGTACTCATGTGATGCGCAGACATAAACCATATGAAATTATAATTTGGAATTATTTAAATCATGTGCAAATAACTATTAAATGAAACCTTCTATATAGAAATTATAAATAATTATTAGATTTTAATCAAGAAGCAGGACATGAAACCATTTTTCAAATCTCATAGTGGATAATCTGTTTTCTTTTTCCATATCCATATACTAAACATGTGACGTTGTGATCTGTCTTGTTTGAACACATTAAAAAAGTATACTCTAATATAATTTACAGTCAATTTTAGGGTCAATATTAAAGAATACTAAACATGTGACGTTGTGATCTGTTTTATTTAAGCACAATTAAAAAGTATAAAGAAAAACATTTCCACTTAAAAGACTCATGCTAAAGGAAGCACTAGAAGAAATGGATACTAAAATCTTTCGTAAGAAATCAATAGTGGAAAAATCAAGAAAGTGAACCCAATAAACAGATTTTATTATGACATTGAAAAACCAAATGTAAGATTGTATAAAAGTAAGAGAGTGAACCCACTAAAATACATTTTATTATTACATTCATAATTAAAATATAGAGTGTATAAAGTAAGAAAGTGAAAACCCACAAAAACACATTTTTCATGAGATTAAAAATCTAAATGTAAAGTGTAAACTAATAAAGTTAACCAACAAAACATTTTTATCATGAGACACCCAAAAACCAAATGCAAGGGCAGTCACAACTAGAAATTCGGTAAAAAGCAACCACATATAGCGACCAAAACGCATCCCCTTTACCTTAGTGACCAAAGTTGGTCGCTAATTAGCGATCAACGTTGGTCGCTAATTAGATATATTAACGCTTATACAACTAGTTCAAAACCGGTCGCTAAGGTAAAATGACCAATTGTTCAGTGTAAATAAAATACCGACCAACTTTAGTCAGTAGAATATTTTAATAATATAAATTTAGCGACCAACGTTGGTCTGTATATTTAAATTACGATATTTTTTAATTATTATAATTCAACAATTAGTGACCAACGTTGGTTTGTAAATTAAAATATATATTATTTTAAAATATATATATTTAAAAATATTGGTTCATAAGCGATCAACTTTGGTTGCTTATTTTTAATTTTTTAATTTTTTTATATATAAGCGACCAACCTTGGTCGCTAATTTCCAGAATTTTTTTTTAATAAAATCTGGGTTCATTAGCGACCAACCTTGGTCGCCAATGTTTAATTTTTTAATATTTTTAGATAAAAGCACCCAACTTTGGTCGCTAATTGCCAGAATTTTTTTTTAATAGGTTAGCGACCAACTTTGGTCGCTTTTCTGGGTAATAATTTTAGCATAAAATGCTTATTTTAGAAGCTACACCACCTGCCAGCATACCAAAATCCCTAATTAACTATATAATTCAATTCATAAACTACAATTTCAATACCAAAATCTCCACAACAACCCAACAACAACAACAATAACAACAACACAATTCAAAAAACATATTAAAACCAACAAATTAAAGCTCAATATAACTAATAAATTAAACTAACAATACTAAGTTAACGCTTATTACAACTAGTTCAAAACTGGTTCTATTTGTCTAGTACAAAGTATATAAAAGTCAAGGAGTGTTTTGTACAACATCATTATCATCACCGTCTGCTAAATTTTCATCAACAAGACGGTATACAGAAGGGTCTACTTGTCGAGGACGGGAAGAAAGATCACGGGGAGGATGAGAGGAACAGGCACGGGAGGACGGAAGGAACGCTCAAGTTCAAGTCGAGCCTCTGGGGATGACTCAGGAGACTGGGGAATCGGAAAAGCTCCAGAAGCTAGGAGATTTTTGAGCTGAGCTTGCATGCCATGATACTGAGCTTGCATGCCAATGTACTGGGCATCTCTAAGCTTTTCTCTTTCCTTGGCCGTTTCTAGCTCGGATGTGAGCTTTGTCACAGTCTCCCGCATAGCCCAGAGGCTCTCCCCATCAAGTTACTCGCCTTGCGAGGAAGTCCCTATTCTTTGCATTCCACGCATATAGCGATGGAATTTCTTAGTAGGAAGCCCGTATACCTTCCCCCATTTTGGACCGCCAGCAGCATCCATCCATATTCTTTCAGCATCCTCGTCCGAAGGTTGGATTAGCTCGCCCGAATAATTAGGTGGCTGACTGCATATGAATTCCTCCACGTCAGCTGTGAAGCGACACTATAAGAAAAATTACATTGAATTAGTATTTCAAAATTTATATAAAAGTAAATTAAAATACTTAATGAAAAGTTAAAACTTACATGTACAGTAGAGGCTCGGCCCTCGACCCACCTTTCTTGATCTGTCTCTTTCTTCTTCTTTACAATATGATTCTCCTTGAATAGCTCATTTTGGTTCACTGGACGCCCCAACTTCTTTTCCTAAAAACTCACAAATTTTAGTTAATAAACAGAATAGATATACTTTGAAAACTAAAATAAATTAAGCAATTACGTACCAATCTTCTTTTTATCGTCCCTAGACTGATCGCACCTCCAGTGTGCAAGGAGCCTCCCTTCTTAGATGCGCGAGCTTTTTTTCTTCGCTCTTCTCTAAGAACTTTGCGGTAAGAAATTGCCTTTGCAAATCATCCCATAAATTTTGAAGCAACCAGTCAGGCTTCTGGTTCAACTTTCTAACTTTGGAGAAACTATGCGATAATTGCTTGCGAGCTTTGTGATGAAAATTTGCAACCACTTCGGCGCTATAGCGGTGTTCCCATACACACTTGCTCTGTATTTCAAAAGTTAAATATTATATGAAAATATCATAAATATAAATAATTATACTGCTTAAAAGAAAAGTTATACCTTAAATTGATTGAAAATCTGCTCCTTCAGCGAGAATGGGAATCCACTCCAAGTCGCATAAGGGCCATCATAAAGCTTTCTAGTGGCTTTGGTGATTATCCTCGTAGTAATATTACTAGGGATGAACCTGTAATTTAAAAAAAATACGTTAATATCTTAATACAAATTGTACAAAACAATAAACATAAAAATAGCAGAATAACTCTTACTCATCATCCTCTAGGGACTATAATAATCCTGCCACATTGATCATAATGCACCTCTTCGTCATCATCAGCATCACCGTCCGAAGCATGTATATCAAAGGCATGTGTGGAAGGTTTAGGGGGTCAGAGCTACTATCTCGCAGGCGAAGGCCTGAAATAGATAGAGTCACTGATGAAGATGGTTGCGATCCCTGTGACTGCGACATAGCTGGATGGACCGCCAAGTGGCTGTGATACTGATTGTTGTGACTAGGGTGGATGTGACCCGAGTAGCTGTGACACTGATGGCTGTGATCCATGTGGATGTGACATGGATGGATGTGATCCATGCAATGTAGATGGCTGCGATCCACGTGGTCGTGAGGCAACTGGACTGTGTGCCATACGAATAGTCATATGGCCCTGTGATGAAAGACCCGGTGTCTGCACGAAGGCGTAGGGATCGTGATGTTGTGGCAGCTCATAATAGCCCTGGGGTGGAGGATAAGATATAGGCATAGGCATAGGCATCTCTGAAGATGGTGGAAAAGATGGAGTATTATCTTCTGCCCTCCTCTTTGGTTTTCTAGCCTTTTTTCGATCCCGAACCAGTAGGGTCATTGTTACCTCGACCCTTGCCTGTCATATGCATAATATAATACATATTTAGATTGAAACATATAATAAACTAACTATAAACGAGAGTTATTAAAGAAATAACTTTTTAAAGCTCATCGACGTATTGTTCCTCGTCCGAGAATTCTTCTTCCTCACTAGTTTGAGCTTCATCATTTGATTCTTCTTCCTCGTTTTCTATAATTGTTACTTCATTTATATCAACTTCTTCCAATATGTGTTCAGGATGTTCCAAATCATTTTCTAAAAGCTCGTCCACTATTTGGTGAACACTGGATATATCGTTTTGATATGCAATATCTAACACATTCTCGACTTTCACTTTACCTACAGGCTTAGTTTTTATTACAACTCACCAATGGGACTTACTCCGCCGCAATAGATAAGGAGCATAATACACTTTCCTAACATTATGTGCAATTATGAAAGGATCATGGCTATCATACTCCCTCGTATGATTAACCTCAATTATGTTGTATTGGTTGTGTACCCTTGTACCTCTTGTTGGATTTGGGTCAAACCACTTGCATCTAAAGAGTATCAATTTCTTATATGGCCAATCTGTATATTCCAGTTCTATTATTTCTTTGAGCACACAATAATGATCAATATCTCCAACTTGGTTGTCATCACCACCTTGAACCCACACCCCGTTGTTGTTGCTATTTTTTTAGAGCAATCCTCTGTATGAAATTTATAACCATTCATAACGTACTTAGACATTGTTGTGACCTGAAGCCTAGGTCCCAAAGATATATCTTTCAAAAATTAATTTACACCATTATTTGGATCATTTACCTACATATTGTTAAAAAAATTCATAAGTTAACATTGTTTACCTACATAGTGTTAGAATATTATAAGGATAAACTTACAAATTGTTTGAACCACGTATCAAATCTTGTATATACAGCATCATGGCCAAATTAACCCACGAAGTGACTGTGACACATCAAATATTTTTAGTAGTTGCATTGAGATGTAATCACAGTAAATTTTATATTTTGATAACTACTAAACCAATACTTACTTGAGAAATGGTACAACTTCGGTACAATTTAGCAACACATAAAATGTAGCTGACTTATACTACATATCAGTCAAACTTCTCTTTCTAACAACCTTAGAACATCGGCCTGGTTGATTGAATATGGACATAGGCGGATATAATGGATCATTCACACATTCGACCGTGTGCCTATTGGTCATATTCCTAGCACATGGCACATTACTCTCAAAATAATAAGAACAAAAATGAGTAGTTTCCTTTGCAAGATAAGCTTCGCATATAGATCCTTCAATCATATTCCTCTAACTTAACAAATTGTTTGCATTTGTCAATTGTCCTATATAATTTCAGGTTAGCCAAGAACATTCAAATAAAACAGAAAATTACATCAAACCTATAAAATTGTCTCTCAAAGGGATACATCCATCTACATTGAACAGGCCCTCCAAGTCGTGCCTCGTGTACAAGGTGGATTAGAAGGTGTTCTATCACATAAAAAAAACACATCAAAATATATTTTCCATCTTATTAGAAGTTACACGAATGTTCTGATCCATCCGGAGTAGGTTTTCTTCCTTTAATGTGGAAGAACACAAGTCTTTGAAAAATAAACTAATCTCTGTGATGGGTTTCTAGATTATTTCAGGCAAACCACAAAATTCAATAGGCACTAAGGTCTCCATTAAAACATGACAGTCATGACTTTTCAAATGGCTCAACTTTTCTACCTCCATATCAACTTTTTTTCCAAGATTCGACGCATAATCCTCAGGCATCTTCAATTTCGTTACCCAATCACAAATTTACCGTCTTTCCTCCAAAGTGAATGTGTAACTTGCTTTGGGATTGAATATCTAACCATTGTTTTCTGTCTGCAAGTATAATTCAGGCCGCTTGCAATATTCTTGTAAGTCATTCTAGCTTTCGGGTTATCCTTTGTCTTACCTTTAACATCCATTACTGTGTTGAATAAATTGTCAATATAATTCTTCTCAACATGCATGACATCAAGGTTATGACGGAGAAGATTATCCTTCCAATAAGGCAACTCCCAAAATATACTCGGTTTCATCCAATTATGAGTAACACTATATCCGGGGAATCTATAAGGTGGAGCTTTAATAACTTTACTGAAGTTCTGGACCCCCTCCTAAATTTCCTCACCTGAAAGTATCGGAGGTGGAGAATCATATTCTATTTTATTCTTTTTTAATGCATTTTTTATCCTTCTAAACTTATGATCAGGAGGCAAGAATTGACGATGACAATCAAACCATGATTGCTTTCGGCCATGTTTCAAAGTACACGCTTTACTATTTTCCATGCAGTAAGGACAAGCTAGCTTCCCAGCAGTCATCCACCCAGACAACATTCCATACGCAAGAAAATCGTTAATTGTCCATATTAAATTAGCACGCAAATTGAAATTCTGTTTGGTTTATATGCCATGTGTTTCAACATCATCGTACCACAATTGTTTTAGATCATCAATCAAAGGTTGCAAATATACATCAATCAAACTTTTTGGATTACGTTGACCGGAAATAAAACAGTGTAAGAATATATATATGGACTATTCATGCACAACTCGGGTGGTAGATTATAAGGTATAAGAAAGACAGTCCAACATGAATATGGTGTCGCAGATACAGAAAAAGGCATGAAGACATCCGCATACAGACCTAAGCCAATGTTCCTTGGTTCACTAGCAAAATCTGGATATTGCCTATCAAAATGCTTCCAAAAGTCAATTTATAGTTGTGTGCTAGGTTTTTCCATTCTTTTCATTTGTTCTAATGAGTTACAGGGATATTCGGTGAAGAGAAAGAGAGAGATAAAGGCGAAAGAGTTGAGGGTTTTTGCTCGACGGCGGATTCGCCAGAAATTAGGTTTGTTCTTGAACAAAGACGACAAAGTTTGAGGCTGAGCAACTTGATTTTTTGTTAATATATTTTAATGTATTTTCAACGTATCATGCTGTATTTTTCATGTATTTCATCGTATTCATTGTCTTTTTTTCATTTTAATTCAATGTATCTCGTTATATTTCATTGTATTCACTATCTTTTTTTCATTGTATTTCAATGTATCCCATAGTATTCTATGTATTTCATTGTATTTGTTATAAATAAAATTTTATTTCTGGTGAATGTCTATATTTAGAGAGATTCTAGGGTTCATTGCTTGGTGGCTAAGTCACCCTCTCCCTACAAATAGAGGGTTCTATTCTATTGTAATTCATCCAAAAGCAATAAGAATTATCTCCCTAATTTTCTCTACAATATTCTTCTTCCTCTTTTATTGTTCATAATACGTTATCAGCAGGAGACTCTAACCAATTGAGTAGAAGCTTTGGGATTTAGTATAATGATTGTCAATTATTCCAGGAACTTCCTTCATGATTAAATTTTGAATTTAAGGTAAGTATCTTACTTTATTTTTCTCTTTTAGATACTTTACATTCTATAATTTGACTTTAAATACAAGCAAAGACAATAAATCTTGGTTTTAATTCTAATGGAGTTTGAAAGAAATTATAACCACCCAAAGTAGTAAAATTTCTATGTCTTGCCATGATCAAATTCAGGTATGATTGTGGGCAAAGAATTGAAAACTCGTCCCATTAAATTTGCTCCATTCTCATTCCCTTAAGAGAATGTGATAGCAATATGCAATAAGTTTGAAAGAAGACAAAATTATTACCATAAAGGTATCAATGGATGTGGACGTGATAATAGACGAAATTATAATCGTCATTATCGTGGTAATGAAAATAATAAGAATTCTCAAAATAAGCCTTCACTCTATGAAATTAATGTTTATCATTGATTTGACATAAGATTACGTAAAGCACATACAGATGACTACGGTCAATTCATGATGTGAATGTGAGAATATATGATTTATGAATACATATTCATTCTTGGAAGAATATGAACGTACTAGTGGTAGTGAATATACCACGCACTCACCTCTAGAAGGAGGTTTGAGATGATATAAGAAAATAATATCATTATTATGGCATGAATGGACATTGGTCACGTACCTATTGCACACTAAAATATTTTGGTAATGTGATTATTAAAGAATAACATTAATGCAAGAAACATATCTTGCATATAATTTTGACCATAACCATAATGGAATAACTTTCTTTTTAAAAGAGATATTCACTATATGGATGTTGAGGAATATGTGGTAGTACAAAATTAATTGAGAGCTCTGGAAGAACCAATTATTACTATTTTAGAGGAACAAAATTGAGTATCAACAAGGCATTATGTTGTAGTAAGTCTCAAATAAACTTAATTGAGTTTCTAAAGCATTCGCGAAAGCGGATGGTCATACTGAGACTATAAATAAAGGAAAGATTTAATATCTTTTATTACTACAACTTGTAGCGGGGTAATATGTATGTGAAAAGATACCTGCTTTATTCTCCAGTTTATACTACACAAATAAAAGAATGCCACAATAAAGTAGAAGTTTACTGATATAAAAACTCATATCATAATAAACTTGGAGTTTATTGATAATTGCACACGTCATGGTATAAATCTGAAGTTTATTGATATTGATAATTTATTCAGTTGGCATAATTGGTTTACCCATATCAATTTAAGTATGATGTGCAAAAATAAAAGAGAATTCACATGAATAAATATTAAAAAACTAGAAAGTTCTTTACGGATTCTCTTATGTTGCATGTTCTCATTAATTAATATACCAATTAAAATTGGGATTGAATCCCATGAATGCTGGAAATATCAAAGGTGAATATAGACTCATTCACCTGTCATGTATGCCACATAAGATGCATCTATGAGACGGTTACATGTGTCATTATTAATAACCCGCAATATGGTATTTTGCGAGGTAACTTACTCAATAATTTAATTTAGTGCATAATTTCCAGATTTTCTATTCAAGATAGTTTATCTTGATAAGTTTGTTTACATCACAAATGGTTTAGCAAGATGATTTATTGAGTGCCTCTACTTAATATTTAAACTATTGCTTATGAGAACAAAGTTATCTATATCAGTTTGATATACGTTATATACCAAAGTATATTATTTTCTCCCCTCACAAGTGGTTCAGGGTCAGGAACCAAATAATTCCATCTTATTATTATTGATGTGCGGTATATATTTTGATTAACACCATAATGCACAAAGGTGGATTCTCAAAGTTGAGGTAACAAGTTAGTTTTTCTAACACGAGGGGGAGACATGATAAACAGTTGAGAAAAAGTTATGTGGAATGAATTATCATTTGTACATCTAGATCCTCGAATAAGATAATATGAACTTGAAGTTCATAAAAAGATAATACATGTGCAATATATTGCAAAGCATGCTGGACGCATTTGCTGACGGAAAGTAACTATATTCTCATTGCAAATGCTCCTATTAGAATAAGTCCTAGAAGGATAAAGTCTATGTTACGCTTAAAGCGTATAGACAAATCGGTTTTAAATAAACTTCTTGATAAAGAAGATGAGAAAATGATCAAAATGATCATAATAAAGAAGACAAGTGATTTAGAAAATCACATGACATAATACTTCATAAAATCTCAAGAGTGGTTTAGGTACCTGAATATATGAATGAAGAGATTTCTATGTTATGTCTTTATGAAAAATAAGGAGGTTGGAACCGATATAAAATATTCGTCGACAACACTATGATAGCGCTAAATATATATAAGGATCTTAAGTTTGGAGAAACAATTTCGAATAGAATTGATTTTATATGAAAGACATGTAGTTTTGAACATATAGTTCAAACACTTGAAAGTATAAAGTCAATGGTATGTGCAATCAGTTTTTGATATCTTATATGTCTAGTATGACATGAAAACCTGATATGCATCTAAAGTCTATTACATGGCTTATATGACTTAACAATCCCTGAAGGATTTAAATTGCTTAAAACATATAGAATTCATGGTCATAAAGTAATACATCCTCAGTGCAATTTGTGCACAAATGTATCTTGCTATAACTATATGCATGATAATATGATAGTAAGATCTTTTACCTCTATGTGAAGATATTGAACTGACGATTCCAACAAGATCATATGAAGACAATTCATATCTATCAAGAATGATAATTTCAAGGTGCAATATATTCATTCAAGTTAATATGCCTGATTTTTTTCATCAAATATCTACCAAAGATCTTTTGAAGATGGTGCACAAGATTGGAATGCAAATGCTTACAGATGTGAATTAATACTCTCATCAGGAGGGAGTTAATAAGCGTTGTACTCTTTTTCCCTTATAAGGTTTTGTCCCACTGGGTTTTTCTTGCAAGATTTTTAACAAGGCAACCAAAAGGCGTATTGTTAGATATGTGTACTCTTTTTCCTTCTCTAAAATTTTTTTCCCACTGGGTTTTATTTTAGTTAAGGTTTTAACAAGACACATTATCTGTTGAATAGACATTCAAGGGGAGTATTATAAATAGAATTTTATTTATGGTGAATGTCTATTGATAATAGGTGAATTTGACTATAATCACGCCTTAAATAATCATCTTCTTATGTTGTTTTGATGATAAATATGATAACAAAATGCTCTTATTAGTGTTTTTCATGATTTGTAGGTGATAAATGGCTAAGGAAGGCTAAGGAGGAATTTTGGAGTCAATATTGGAGAAAAGAGGCCAAATATGCAAATTCCCATTGAAGTCACGTCATACATCCCTTAGGATTCAGAGGGACTGTTTTGCCGCGGTCCTACCGCGACCGCGGCAGAACCGCAGTGGAAGGCTGATGCGGAATCTCAGAGAATCAGAAAGGTTGATTGGCCGTGGTTCTACCGCGACCGCGGCAGAACCGCGGCAGGCGACGAAACTTCAGGGGTCAAAGTGTAAAAATGGGATTTTTTAGACCTAAACCCTATTTAAAATATTAGAATTCGCCCAAAGGAGGCATGTATTGATTTTTAGGGTATCTTGGCAAGGAAAACTATTGTGAGAGATTTCTCCAAACACCTTTCTTCTTTTCTTTTGATTTTTATGATGAATTCTATTTTAGTTTATTTACCCATAGTCATGAGTAGCTAAATTCCTTGTCTAAGGTTTTTATGGAACCTATTGCGTGATGAACTTCTTGTTTATGTGAATACAAATTGCTAGTTTAATCTCTATTTGTTCAACTTCATGTCTATTGTAGTTAATTGACAGGATCCTCAATTAGCTATGCCTATTTAGTGTGCATAACTTGGAAAAGAGTGCATATTTAGGTTATTGTTGAACAACACCACTCCTAGATTATTAGAGGAATCTATAATTGCGGGTTTAAAGGCGGGATTAGGGATAACAAAGCCTTGGGTGTAATCTAAAGTGAACTGTGCTAATTAAAGTAAGCTAGTGTGACTCGGGAGAGTGCAATAGTAAATTACTGTGATTACTCGGGAGAGATTTACGGTAAGATTAGCG
>MU744316.1:29734-47693 GCA_026770625.1 Nicotiana glauca | reverse complement strand
GGATGGTTTTCATTATTCTACCATGTCTATCACGTACTTGTAATCATATTATCCGTGAATTAGACTTATTCCTGCCAAGTAATTATAAAAAGATATGATGATTTGTTGTTGGCTAGCCTTGTCCCCACGAGAGGCGCCATCACGACCGGGTTGGGATTTTGGGTCGTGACAGGAATCTGGTTGGGTTACTAAATATTCACCCAAGAGGGGATATCATACGAGCATTGATCTCATTCTGGGATCCAGCACACAACGTGTTTCACTTTTCAGACTTTGAACTCACGCCGACACTGGAAGAACTGTCAGGGTACATTGGGGGCCCAAAAATTTCTATGAGGGAGCAGTATCTTATTGCGCCACGGGTCGTGACCATACACAGGTTCTTAGACACTGTAAAGATCCGCAGAATTGTACACAACCCGGATTTATCAGAGGGATTTTGTGCTTTGGCATTCATATATGACAAATATGGTCATCTTGGAGGTTTCAACAATCCCAAAAGTAAAATATGCAGTGGGGAAAACCGGCTGAAATGGGAAGAGCATAGGTGTATTGCTTTTATGATAGCCTTTTTAGGTCTGCTGGTGTTCCCTAGGAAAGACGGGAAAATTAATATACAAGTTGCTGGGGTCGTCAGTACTTTACTCAAGCAAGACAACAACACTCTAGCACCAATGATCATAGCAGACATCTTCCGTGCCCTTACTGTTTGCAAAGCTGGAGGTGGTTTCTTTGAGGGTTGCAATGTGTTACTCCAAATGTGGATGATCGAGCACTTGTGTCATCGTCCTCCATTCATGAGCTATGGGTCATTAGGAAAGACTTGTATAGAAGAGTTTCCCACAAGGGTTGACGGGTGCAATTTGCCAGAAGGAGCCACTGAATGGGTGACTCTCCTGTGTTTAGTTTCCGCAAGCAAAATAGAATGGACATTCGGATGGCTACCCATAAATGAAATCATATACATGTCAGCCGCCGAGTCATACTTACTGTTGATGGGTCTCAACAGTATTCAGCCATACGTGCCATACCGCGTATTGAGACAGTTGGGGAGGCGCCAAATAGTCCCAAAAGAAGAGGACCTCAGTGGCCAGGTGGTCGAAATTGGACCCAGTGGGCAGTTCCCTGAAGCGGTAGTTCGGAAAATATGGAATGAATGTCAAACCCTGAAGATAGATACTTGTGTGCGGGATCGGGCCAAAGGCGAAGTGTCGTCAGAATACCTCGCGTGGTACAGGAGAGAACTTGAGCACCAGAGGCCAACTAAAAAACCCCACGTCCAGGACTTCACAGAATCATCACGGGAACAATGGGATTGGTTAGCGAAGGAAGAAGGTTATCGGTTTAAAATTGGAAAGCTGGAACAACAAGTTGAAAGTTTGAAATTCAAAAGCAGTGTGCAAATTGATGCAGATCAGGGTGAAAAGAACAGATTAGCCCAGGAGAATGAGATGTTAAAGGCCCAAATCCGACAACTAAGAATAGATGCTGAAAACCAACCAAGAAGCCAATCAGATGAAAGATTGATAGAGAGGTTGGAAGATCAAGTCTTTGACTTCCAAAGGGATTTGGAAATATCTGAGGCCAAGATAGCAAGGATTAGATCTAGGTGGACAAGAGACATAGAAGCAAGAGCACACCGTCTGCGACAACTGAAGAGGGACTACGAAGGAAGCATCTCTGTATTAAAAGAAACAATATCCACCCTAGAAGGACGTCACTCCAGACAAACCAGAAACTTCAGGGCCGATAAAGAACGCTGTCACGATTTAATGGCACGAATGGAAAAGCAGATGCAGGAATTTCAAGATCAACTCTTCCACAATGCTCAGGTGATGGGAGCAAAAAATCAGCAAATAGAGCGACTGCTTATAGAGAAGGATAGGGTCAGGGGTAGAATTGAAGAGATTGGGCACTACATCACAATGAGGTGCCTGACATGTGAGGAAATGCCCCGTCCTACCCTCTTTACTTCAGTCATGGGCTACGTGCATCAAATCATGGATGAATTAAGAAGCTTGCAGAGGGACCTTGCGCCAAAGTCCGCGGAAAGGCCGAATGATGCCTCACGGACACCAAAACTCAAAGCCTTAATGTACCCCTAGTTCAAGTTTTTGCTTGTTGTTTCAAGAGTCTGTTGTCTTCCATCTGTCTTCTTATCATGACAAATCATGTTGGTAATGTTAATTCTGCATTTTTTGATGTTTTCAAAAGATGGGTGGTTTGTAATCGCAATGTCGGTAATAAAATAAAATATTCCCAAAATTTTGTGTCTTTATTTTATTTTATACCGGAACTACGCCTGGTCTGATTCATGCGGGGTCATGATACATAGGCAATTCATAAGATTAGACCACTTTTAAAAAAAGAATAAAAGAGAAGCACAACTGATAAAAGCCGGGATGACGCATCTGGTAATAAGCAAAAACATGATAGGAATGGTTAAACTGCCTAGGTGCATTTGCATCCCAACGTGCAATAACATATCTGTTAAAATCTGAAAACTAATAAGTTTGTTATTTTTCCAATTTTTAAACAGTTAGTTAAGGCGTTCTGGCAGATTACCGATATCACACCAGATCGAAAGGGCCTGTTCCAAAAAGCATGTCTGGTTCAGACAAAAGTATTGAAGAAGAGAAAACAGAAATGCAGGTAATGAAAGAAGAAGTAGACATGTTAAGGAGACAGATAGCAGAGATGCATCTAGCCTGGGCTAAAGGACAGCCATTACCAATGCTTCCCAATGCTCCTCCTCTCCCATCGGCTCAGACTCCAGAACATCCTCCCCTTGATCCATCAACAAGTTACCCAATACACCAGTACTATCAAGGGGAAACTGTTTATAATCCCCAAACTCCACCACCAAAGCAAATACCACCACCACCACCACCACCAGTTGCTCCCGTGTATGTGGCTCCCCCATCGGCCACATTACACAAGTCTTCTAGTGAACCTTTGTTCCACGTCCAAGACAATCATTACTATCCACCAGAACCTACCTTTAGACATCATGATTCTCATCCATGCACTCCCCTCATTGACATATCCGATGAGGAGAAACCACCCAAGAACCCTGAACAAAAAGAAATGATTCGTAAAGTGAAGAGTCTTGAACAGTCTTTCCGGAATATGCAGGGCCTCGGGGGGCAAGCAAGTGTGGCCTATAAAGATCTATGCCTATTTCCAGAGGTCCAGTTGCCGACAGGTTTTAAATTGCCAAAATTTGATCTATATGACGGTCATGGTGACCCTGTGGCACACTTGAGAGGATTCTGCAGTAAAATGAGGGGCGCCGGCGGAAAAGATGAATTGCTAATGGCCTATTTTAGTTAGAGCCTCAGTGGATCAGCCTTGGAGTGGTACACGAGGCAGAACCACACTCGTTGGTTTACCTGGGATGACTTAGCTCAGGCTTTTTCAAATCACTTTCAATATAATTTGGAGATTGTTCCTGACCGACTCTACCTGACGAAGATTGAAAAGAAGCCAGGGGAGAGCTTCAGAGAATATTGATTCAGATGGAGAGAGCAGGCTGCCCGAGTGGATCCACCCATGAAAGAGGGTGAAATGGTGGATTATTTCTTGCAAGCTCTAGAACCTACTTACTACGGGCATTTGGTGTCAGCTGTCGGAAAGACATTCAATGAAGTTGTCAAAATGGGGAGTATGGTAGAAGAGGGTTTAAAGTCTAATAAGATTATGAGCTACTTGGCGATAAAGGCTACAACTCAGGCCATCCAAACAGGCACTGGAGGGGTCCTGGGAAAGAAGAAGAAAGAAGAGGTAGCTGTGGTAGAAGGAAGAACATGGTCCAGGGGTCCTTCCCCTTATTATCAACCCCGTCCACATCATCAATCTTATCCACCTGCGCCATACAGCCCACCACAACAATATTACCCACCTCCTGTTCCCCATTTTCAGTCCATCATGCCCAGGCTTACCCACAACCACAAGCACCATGGCGTGCACCCATTCCTCATAACACATATCATACCCAGAACACATACCCACCTCCCAAAATATACAGAAACCCTGGTGGAACAGGATTCCGCCCAAACCCTGCTATTAGAAATGAAATACTACAGAAGAAGAAGAATTTCACTCCTTTAGGAGAATCCTACACCAGTCTATTCCACCAACTGATGCAGCTTGGAGTTCTAAGCCCTATTGAACCAAAAATCCCAAACCCGCCACCAAGGAACCTGGACCATTCCGTCAGCTGCGAATATTGTTCAGGAGCTCCGGGGCACGATACGGAGAAATGCTGGCACTTGAAGACTGCTATTCAAGAGCTCATTAATTCGAGAAGAATTGAAGTTCAGGCCCCTGAAACTCCTAATATTACACAGAATCCTCTACCGGCCCATCATGAGACTCATATGATTGAGTTGGTACAGAGGGGAGAGTGTAAAAAGCCATCTCAGACGGTAATGATGATAAAAGCAAGTGAAAGCAAGGTGGATGAGAAAACAATGGGCGGAAGAGCAGTGGTTGCAGTTAAACAAGTGGTTGATGAGCCAGTGTTGTCAATAAAGCCAGAGCCAATGAAAGTGATCGTACCAGGGGCAGGTGTGAAAGTCGTGTTAGTTGTGAAAGGAGCCAGAGCAGAACCGGTCATCATCAAACCGGTAACTCAATTGCCCGTTGTGAATGCAAAAGCCGTCCCATGGAACTACAACAAAGTGACTGTCCTGTATCGGGGAAAAGAGGTCAGAGATGAAATCTATGAAGCTCATGGTTTGACAAGATCGGGGAGGTGTTTTTCCCCCGAGGAATTAAGAAAGGCTAAAATAGCCAAGGAGAATCCAGCACCGGTGAAGAAAGCTGTGACTGATGAAGAAGCTGAAGAATTTCTGAGAAAAATGAAGGCACAGGATTACTCGATAGTAGAACAACTAAGGAAAATGCCGGCACAGATTTCTCTATTGTCTCTGTTAATTCACTCAGACGAGCATCGACGTGCGCTAATGAAGATCTTAAATGAAGCACATGTGCCCGAGAAAATTACAGTGAACCATCTTGAAAAAATCACGAACAAAATATTTGAGGTGAATAGGGTGACATTCTCAGATGACGAATTACCAGTGGAGGGGACGGAACACAACAGAGCCCTGTACCTTGCTGTGAAATGTGAAGCTTCGGTAGTGACCCGTGTGCTAGTTGATAATGGGTCAAGTGCCAACATATGTCCTCTGTCTACTTTGGAGAAGCTGAAGGTCGATAATGAAAGAATTCACAAAAACAGCATATGTGTACGTGGATTCGATGAGGGAGGGAAGAACACTGTTGGAGATATTGTGCTAGAACTTACAATTGGGCCTGTGGAGTTTACGATGGAATTCCAAGTACTGGATGTTGATGTGTCCTATAATCTTTTGCTGGGCCGACCGTGGATCCACGCTGCAAAGGCTGTGCCATCTTCATTACACCAGATGGTAAAGTTTGAATGGGATCGTCAAGAGACCGTGGTCCACGGAGAAGACAACTCTTGCAACACTATTACACATTTTGAGAAGGTCGAAGATGATAAGGGCCCATGGGTATACCAAGTGGTGGATACAGTATCAGTCGCTAAAGTCCCAGAGGGTGAACATGTTCCTGTGCCAAAGGTGGCAACCGCATCTGTTATGGTGGCCACAGAAATGTTGAGAAATAGATTTTGTACCCGGAAAGGGATTGGGAGCTTCATTACAAGGCATTATACAACAAGTGTCTCTTCCTGGTAACATTGATACTTTTGGGCTGGGCTTTAAACCTACCGCTGCTGATATAAGAAGAGCTCGAAAGTTGAAGAAGAAAGGGTGGACCCTCCCTAAACCTATCCCTCGCCTCTCCCGTTCTTTCGTCCGGTCTGGTACTAAGAGGCGCCCGATGACAGTGATGCCCAGCCTAGCAGAGATAAAACCTGATAAGGAATTGATTGAAATATTTGAAAAGTTGTTCGAAGAAGTGAATATGGTAAAAGCAGATGAGGGACCAAGCAGAATCGGTGTCCAGTTCGTGGGATCTCGGGCCAATCTGAATAACTGGGAAGCTACTCCTCTTCCAACTCGGATGGAGTCGCGGTAGTTAGTTTTTGATTTGCTTTTGAGTATTAAATCTGTTTTCTTTCAAGGTTGTAATTCAGATTTCTATGTTCCGTCCGATTGGATGAGTCAAACCTTGTTATCTTACAAATTTCAATGAAATGCAATTTCTTTCTTTCTCCATTCCTGATACCCTTTATTTTTGTCTTTCTTTTCTTTTCTTGTACAGTCCATTTTATGCTGATTTCAGTGATGTGTCATGCATGAAGAATTCCCGGCCTAGACTTGATAATCAATGTGAAGTAGTAACACAAGAAATTGAATGTGATGATGAGGTGGGGTATGATGACGAGGAGGTTTTGGAAGAAATTAGTAAAGAGTTGAGTCAATATAAGGAAAAACCCAAATCTAACTTGAATGATACAGAGGCAATCAATCTGGGGGATCAGGAAAATGCTCGGGAAACAAAAATTAGTGTTCATCTGGAAGCCTCGCTCAGGGAGGGACTGATCAAGTTTTTGTTTGAATACAAAGATATCTTTGCATGGTCATACGATGATATGCCGGACTGAGTACTAATATGGTGGTCCACAAATTGCCTACTTATTTAGAATGCCCGCCTGTCAAACAGAAGTTGAGAAAATTCAAGACAGATATCAGTGTGAAAATCAAAGAAGAAATCAATAAGCAGTTTGAGGCAAAAGTTATACGGGTTACCAAATATCCCACCTGGTTAGCCAATGTCGTGCCTGTGCCAAAGAAAGATGGAAAGACCAGAATGTGTATTGATTATCGTGACCTCAACAAGGCGAGTCCAAAAAACAATTTTCCACTGCCAAACATCCACATACTAATTGACAATTGCGCCAAGCATGAGATTGGTTCTTACGTGGATTGTTATGCGGGTTGTCATCAGATCTTAATGGATGAGGAAGATGCTGAAAAGGCGGCATTCATCACACCTTGGGGAACATACTGCTATAGGGTGATGCCGTTTAGGCTTAAGAATGCAGGGGCAACATACATGGGATCAATGACCACCACGTTCCATGATATGATACATCGGGAAATTGAAGTCTATGTGGATGATGTAATTATCAAGTCCAGAAAGCAGTGTGATCACGTTGAAGACCTGAGGAAGTTTTTCCAGAGGCTTCGCAGGTATAATATCAAACTTAATCCAGCAAAGTGCGCTTTTGGAGTGCCATCAGGGAAATTGTTGGGGTTTGTGGTGAGTCGACGTGGTATTGAGCTGGACCCGTCCAAAATCAAAGCCATTCAGGAACTGCCTCCGCCAAAAAGTAAGAAAGAGGTGATGACTTTGCTTGGTAGATTAAATTATATTAGCAGGTTCATTGCTCATCTTACGCCAACTTGCGAGCCTATCTTTAAATTGCTGAAGAAAGATGCTGCAGTTAAATGAACAGATGAGTGCCAGGCCACATTTGAAAAAATCAAGGAGTATTTGGCTAGTCCGCCCGTATTGGTTCCACCTGAACCATGAAGGCCTCTGATCCTTTATTTGACGGTATTGGATAATTCTTTCGGCTGTGTACTGGGGCAGCATGATGCTACGGGGAAGAAAGAGCAGGCAATTTACTACCTCATCAAGAAATTCACATCTTACGAGGTAAAATATACTCAATTGGAGAGGACATGCTGTGCTTTGACTTGGGTGGCACAGAAGTTGAAACATTATTTGTCAGCCTATACCACTTATCTTATCTCCCGTCTGGATCCATTGAAGTACATCTTTCAGAAGCCCATGCCCATAGGGAGGCTTGCTAAATGGCAAATCCTACTCACAGAATTTGATATTGTTTATGTAACCCGCACTGCGATAAAAGCACAAGCAGTTGCTGATCACCTAGCGGAAAATCCAGTTGATGATGAATATGAACCGTTGAAAACATATTTTCCTGATGAGGAGGCAATGAACATTGATGAACCACAGCAAGATGAAACACCTGGGTGGAAGTTATTCTTTGATGGGGCTGCCAACAACAAAGGTGTCGGGATAGGAGCAGTACTTATTTCAGAGACGGGACAACATTATCCTGTCACGGCTCAGCTCCGTTTCTTTTGCACCAACAATATGGCTGAGTATGAGGCATGTATTTTGGGTTTGAGAATGGCTATAGATATGGGTGTCCAAGAGATTTTGGTCATGGATGACTCGGATCTCTTGGTACATCAAATTCAAGGAGAATGGGAAACACGAGACTTAAAGCTCATACCATATCGGCAGTGTCTGCATGAACTATGCCAACGGTTTCAGTCCATAGAATTAAAGCACATTCCAAGAATTCACAATGAAGTTGCTGACGCTTTGGCCACTCTAGCGTCAATGTTGCATCATCCGGACAAGGCTTATATGGACCCATTGCAGATTCAGGTCCGAGATCAACATGCCTATTGCAATACAGTAGAAGAAGAATTTGATGGTGAGCCGTGGTTTCATGATATTAAGGAATATCTCAGAATGGGAGTGTATCCAGCACAGGCCACATGGGATCAAAAGAGAGCTATCAGACGATTGGCAAACGGATTTTTCTTTAGTGGAGGGGTTTTGTACAAAAGAACTCCAGATCTTGGTTTGTTGAGGTGTATGGACGCAAAACAAGCTACAATAATTATGGCCGAGGTACATGCAAGGATCTGTGGACCACATATGAGTGGGTATGTGTTGGCAAAGAAAATTCTCCGAGCAGGATATAATTGGCTTACTATGGAACGGGATTGTATCAGCTTTATGCGCAAGTGTCATCAATGCCAGGTACATGGAGATCTGATTCATTCTTCACTATCTGAGTTGCATACAATGTCAGCACCATGGCCTTTCGTTGCTTGGGGTATGGATGTCATTAGGCCGATCGAGTCAGCAGCATCTAATGGGCACAGGTTTATTTTGGTCGCCATTGATTACTTTACTAAATGGGTTGAGCCAAAGACATTCAAGTCAGTAACCAAGAAAGCAGTGGTTGATTTTGTGCATGCAAACATCATTTGCCGGTTCGGAATTCCGAAGGTGATTATCACAGATAATGGTGCCAATCTTAATAGTCATTTGATGGCGGAGACATATTAGAAGTTTAAAATTACGCACCGCAATTCCACACCATATCGTCCTAAGGCGAATGGAGCAATTGAAGCAGCCAATAAGAACATTAATAAAATTCTTCGGAAAATGGTGGAAGGATCGAGGCAGTGGCATGAGAAATTACCATTTGCTTTGCTGGGATATCGCACTATTGTTCGCACTTCGGTGGGTACAACGCCTTATTCATTGGTGTATGGCACGGAGGCAGTAATACCTACAGAAGTTGAAATACCCTCCCTTCGAATCATTGCGGAGACGGAAATTGATGATGATGAGTGGGTCAAAGCCCGTATGGAACAATTGAGCTTGATTGATGAAAAGAGATTGGCAGCGGTATGTCATGGGAAATTGTATCAACAGAGAATGGCCAGAGCTTATAATAAGAAAGTGCGTCCACGTAAATTTGAAGTCGGACAATTGGTATTGAGGCGTATCCTGCCTCATTGGGTTGAAGCAAAGGGAAAGTTCGCTCCTAACTGGCAGGGGCCATTTGTTGTAACACGGGTGTTGTCCAATGGAGCATTATATCTAACAGATGTGGAAGGAAAATGTGTAGAAATGACTATCAATTCTGATGCAGTCAAGACATATTATGTATGATTTCTTTATCTTTATGTATCTGATTGTATTTGACATATTTTGATATTGAAATGATGAAGGCATTTTGTTCCGCTATCCAAACACTTTATCCATCGCTATCCCTTTAAGTCTTATTATATTTTTCTTTCATATCCCTCTTTCGGAATCAATAACAAAATCAATGGTTGAACGGGGAAATCAAGCGAAGGAAACAAAAGGAGAAGGAGAAAGAAAAGAAGAAAAAAAAATGAAAAGAAGAAAAGAAGGAAAAGAAAGGAAAAAAAGCAAGAAAGAAGAAGAACGGGAAGAAGGAAAACGTCGTAACAATGAAGCCATTTTATGACCTGAACTACGTTTGACTTGATCCCGAGAGGGTACGTAGGCAGCCTCATTGAGGTTCAGTCACAACAGAAGAAAAATCCAAGAATCCCCAGAGAATAAAACTGGGGCAGAAGTTATGCTTGTCATGGAAGATATGATTCCGAAAGTTGTAATTTTGAGTCCACGTTGGAATACTTTGAGCCTTTATACCTTTCTTTCTAAACCAATCCAAAAGCCATATTACGGTCCAAAGAAAGACCTTCTGATCAATTTTAAGAAATGGCAATGCAAGCAGGTAAGGTGAATCATGTTATGGACAACACTCTGGTACCGGAGTTGAAAGATATGCAAATGAGAGAGTTTTATTGGTGAAAACCCTCACGGGCACCATAAGGCGATGTAAGTTGAGAGATATGAAAATGAGAGAGTCTTATTGGCGAAAACCTTCACGGGCACCATAAGGCGATGTAAGTTGAGAGATATGAAAATGAGAGAGTCTTATTAGTGAAAACCCTCACGGGCATCGTAAGGTGAAAGTGAGTTTCCAAAGTGGGCAAATGAAAAAAGTTTGTGGTTGAAAAGTGACAAAGCAAGTAAGGTTTGGGTATTTGTTAAAGATCGGGTTGTGAAATATGGAACAGCAAATGGGGAAATTGATAGTCGGTTAGTTGGACAGACTAGGCTGGTTAATCCAAAATGCATGGCATGATCAACGGAATCAGCCTTCTCACTCAGATAAGTCCCATTTTCTTTCTCTTTTCAGAGTCTTCTATCCTCAAAACTTCGAGGTCATTGCATTTCATCTTTTTCTTGAAATCTGTCTATTTTCAGTCAAAGCTAACTGCCAGCTTCCCAGTTATTAGGCACAATGAGATCAGGACTTATTAAAGGATAGGGAAATATGAAGGATCAATGTAAATCCCATCAAAAGGGTAATCAGATGATTGGAGGAAAAAGCAAAAATTCACAAAAAAGTGAAAAGAAACACTGAGACAGTGACAGGAGGAAGACATTGGGGTCATCAGGATCAGAAGGTCTGAAAAGTTAGCCGAGAAATCACGGCAAGACAAAACAAGTTCAAAGAAGCCAGTCGGAGCAAGTTCAGAAGCGGAAGCATGGCCAGCAAGAATGCCAGCAGCTAACCACCATTTTATACTAACAAATTGTTCTTTGATTAAAACAGGGACAAAAGATTCAAATTATTACTAATCACTTTAAAAGTGAACGAGACCAATGTGGATAACAAGGGAACACAGAAAGTTGCAGCAGTCACGCACCCACCTATAAAATAAGGGAGGACAGTTCAAGTTTTAAGGAAAAGCAACAATATTGAAAGGAAATCATGTCGAGTTTCAGCATTCAGGCGCCCACCTGGAAAACAAGGGAAGTATAATTTTAGCTTTCAATTAGTATATTTGATAATATGTTGTACCCAGCCACCAGACTGGGGCAGAATTTTTTTGTTGTTTTGTATGTTTGTTGTAAGCAGGCGCCCACCTGAAGAACAAGGGAATATCTTTTCAAATGCGGCAAGCAGGCGCCCACCTGAAGAACAAGGGAATACATTTCAAATTCGGCAAGCAGGCGCCCACTTGAAGAACAAGGGAATATCTTCTCAAATGCAGTAAGCAGGCACCTACCTGGAAAATAAGGGAAGTATAATTTAAATTCTAACTTTGAATTGTAACATCTGATAACATGATATGCCCAGTCACCATAACGGGGCAGAAAATTTTCTTCGTTTGTCTATTTTTGTAAGCAGGCGCCCACCTGGAGAACAAGGGAATACTTTCTCAAGTAATCGCAAGCAGGAGCCCACCTGGAGAACAAGGGAATACTTTCTCAAGTAATCGCAAGCAGGATACCACCTGGAGAACAAGGGAATACTTTCTCAAGTAATCGCAAGCAGGAGCCCACCTGGAGAACAAGGGAATACTTTCTCAAGTAATCGCAAGCAGGAGCCCACCTGGAGAACAAGGGAATACTTTTTCAAGCAATTGCAAGCAAGAGTCCACCTGAAGAACGGACACATATTTGAAAACATTGCCAAGGCAACAGCAAGAATTCCATTGGAAGAACACAAGGTACAAGTTCAAGGCAAAACAAGAACAAGTCTAAGATATAGATAAGATTTTATAATTCATGGACTATAATTTAGTCTAGCTTCTTATTTTTCTTTTAGCATGGTGTAATAAGGAGATCAGTAAGCAGTAGTAACAGTATGCAGCAGCAGTAACAACAGAATCACAGTCCCATGGTAGGCCCAGCTACCAAAACTTCCCGAACTACATTGACCTGATTCCCTTTTAGCCAGGGATATGTAGGAGAACTTTTGAAGCAAAGGTTCGGTCAAATCTTTCAAAAAAATAAATAAAAAAATGCTTCACACGGATTACTCAAAACGGGCAAAAATTACTCGTATCCGCTCACTATCTTTGCATGAAAACTCTTGTGTTTACGGGCAAAGAGGGGCAGCTGTGAGCACGTGATTTTTGTCCTATAAGAGAAATACTCCAAAAAATTCAAAATAAAACAATTTTTTCTTTGTGTGTAATTTTTAGATTTTTGCGGCATTTTTTGATAATTATTTATATTTGTCTGTACATATTTATTTGTTAAATTAATATAAAATACAAAATATGTCACATTTGCATCTAGGATATAACTCTACATTTAGGAGTAATTAAGTTTGTTTTGCAAAAATAGAAAAAAAATCACAAAAATGTATTTTTTTTTCTTTTTGCATTTAATGTCCAAATTGTGCGATTTTATTTTAATTAATGTTTAATTTTATGTGATAATTATTATTAGGAGTTAATTAGTATTTTAAGATAATTTTGGCTTTTATAATTTAATCTTAGCATTTTAGTTTTATCAATTAGTAATAGAAAAGAGAGCAAAAAAAATAGAGAAACAAATTCGGAATTGGGCCTCTTCCTAAATTTAAAATCTAGGCCCAAACCTATCCTACCCAACCCAAAACCCCATAACCCAAACCCATGACCCATCTACCATTCTACTCTACACTATTCAAGACACAACCTAAACCAAAAAACCCTAACACACACACAAGCCTCCATCCTATTATCCTACTCTCTCTTCTTCTTCTCCCTCTTCCCCCCCATTCTTCCCGTCCGGCAACCACCCAGCCGGCAGCCCAGCACCTCCGGCAACCACCACCCGTCAGCTCTCAGCCAAACGAACCCTCCCGTCGAACCAACCTTCCCCCCTCGTCGTCCCGGAACAACCCAAACAGCCCGTCACTTCCCCACCGCCTGCCAGCAGCAACCAACGACCGGACCACCAGCCCTCTAGTTGACGTCGAGAACCTCTCTCCCGTCGTCCAGCGTCTGCCAGTTCCCCAGCATGCAGCGACGTCCGACCCCCCCCCCTTTCTTTTTTTTTTCCTCCGGCGTATATATATGTATATACATACATACATATATATGTATATACATACATACATATATATATGTGTAATATAGAAGCTGACAGTGTACTTATATATACATATATATATGTACGTATATGTATATATGTATATCCTAGGTATATATGTATATATGTATATATTATGTATATATATGTATATACGGGTATATTATATATTTATATATATGTATATTTCGGGCAGATTTATATATGTATATATGTATATTACAGACAGATTTGTATGTGTATATATATATATATACACACACACACACACACACACACACACATATATATATATATATATGTACAAATATATGTGTATGTATATATATNATATATATATATATATATATATATATATATATATATATATATATATATATATATATATATATATATATATATATTCCGGGCAGATTTGTATATATGTACATACATATATATTATCCCGATTCGGTTAGTTGGTTTAAGTTTTATTTCGGTCCATATTTTGTTTGATATTTTCGGATCTAAAATCAGTATATGTTTGATTATTTTCTTACTTGTTGTTTATCATGTTCTTGATTATTTCTTCATTTTTTTTAATTTTTTTTTGCTTTATTCATTTGTTTTTGTTTAGTTTTAATATAGAAATATTTTAGTTAATCACTTGAATCATTAATCCTGATAGTAATGTTGTTAGATTTAATTTTGAAGTTCAATTGATTATTGAGTTTAGTGATTTGAATATGTTTTATTGTTGTGTTAAAATTTGGATCTAAGTTAGAAATTTGAATTTTTGTTTGTTTGATCTTGTTAAGTTTAATTTGAATCTGAATTTAGTGATTAAAATCTATTTGTTTGTTATGACTTTTTGTTATTATTGTTGAATCTGGAAGTATATTTGTTAAGAATGTTGTTCAAAATAATTTCAGATTGATTCTTTGTTGTTCTTCATTTAGTTTGAGTTTATTGATTGAATTTGATTAAGAATTGGTTATAGTTGCTATATTTTGGTTGATTAATTTAGGTGAATTGGTTATAGCTGATAAGGGTAGAATAGTAAATTCCAGTAATTTCGGGGAGTATTTTTGGAAATTAAAATTCAGACAATTATTTGAATTAGGTGCTCTGTCCACTAGTTGCTAAAGTATTATTAAAAATTATGGTGGGAGACAATGCATATTGTAGTGGGAACTAAAGTATTATTAAAATATAATAGTGGGATTTTGTGGCTCAAGAAGGTGAGATATTTCTTTTATTTATTTAATTATCATATAGTGGTCTGTTTTTTAGGATAAAAGAGAGCAAGACTTACATTATAAAGAGGAAGAAAATATAGAAAGAGAGAGACAAGAAGACAAGAGGAGAGAATTTAGAGAGAGAGACTAAGAAAGGAAAATTAAGAGCTAAGTTCAAATTAGAGATTAGACAGAAATTTTTAAAAGTTAAGAGAGATTTTTTTTTTTTTTAAAACAAAAAAATAGAGTGAAAAACAAAAGAGAGTTTAAGTTTTAATTAGCAAGATATATTCTCAAGTTCATCTTTTTTGGTTGCTATTTTTATAAAACTCTATTACTGGGTCGTTTTATTTTTCACTGATGTTGCTGTGTTGTATACTACTGCTGTGCTGATCAATCCTGCTTCTTTTTTTTTTTCCAATACCAGGTAAACTTTCAAATCAACACTGATGTAGCTGTGAGATTTAAAAGTGAAATGAAATACTAGAGTGATTAATGAATTAAGTGATATATCTGCAGTTTTAATAACTATGTGATAAGTATTTGCAAAAGTCTAGTTTCATGACTCCATAAGAAAATCATGGTGTAATTTTTATGCTTAACTGAAATTCTGTTTTACTTAAAATCGCAATCAGTAGTCATCAGTTGTACATGAAATATAGTTAGTTAATTAATTCACAGAATAAACGAATAATTAAACGAATTAACTGCTTATATTTCATCTCTAGTTTTTCTTTTGTATTCAAGGCAGATTTAAATAGGCCGGCGTTTGATTCCATTAGGCAAGATATAGGCCAATGAAATAAAAATGTAATACAAAAATCGGTACTATAAATATATAAAATAGTAATATACCTGTAAAATAATGAAATTTAGTAAGTTATGTAATTATATAATAGTATTAGTAATAATATAAAAATACCTATTAACATGTGTATAAGTGTGTTTAAAAACATTTATTGTAAAATGTGTATGTAATTATTAATGATATGGATAAACCAAATACAGATTAGTTTAATAAAATTATATGATTTCATTAAAAATGTGTAATTAAAGTGGGAAAGATATAAGCCAATGATCTAAACCATGTTGATAATATTTTCTATCTGCTAATTCTACGAGTCTCAATCATTTAGAAATATTAGTTTAAGTCAATTTCAGAAATGTTAAGTTTTAAATCAAGTTGGAGAATGGTAGTTTGTTTTAAATATTTTTGTCAATCTCGTATGCATATTATAATTTCAGTTTTAGTAATTCACTTATAGAATAAGGCAAAAAATATTTTTTTCATTTTTTTTTAAATTCGAATGTAACATTTTCGGTAGCATCTATTGTAATCTAACAATTAATAAGAGATTCAAGCTTGTCAAGCATGTAAATTAATTAGGACTTTTTCTCTTTTATTTTAGAGACGAACTTAATAGGAAAATGTAGTCATTTTAGGATTATCTTTTAAAAAATAAATGAGACGAGCCTCGCCAAATAAAAATGCACAAGCTGCAGGGCCCTCATAAAGGTATATATTAAAAATACTTAGATCTCAGGACGGACCGTTTAACGAATTTCGCGGTCTTCTCCAAAAATAATAATAATAAGGCGTTAGCCTCTTTAGGTGTGTCTTTAATAATTTTATCTCCCTAAACTCGGGTGCACATTTATGTGACCCAAATCCAAATCTCAACAAAGTCGAAATGTGTCGATAATCACGGGTACATTGATTGTGACGTGGTTTGAGATGCATTTTCATGATGTTGCAATTCTTTTATTAAAATAATGAATAATAATATTAAAAGCGGTTAAAGGTTAAAATTTGCACATAAGTTAAAGCATGTTATAAATCAGATAAATAAGTCGAATATGACAGTTGAGCGACCGTGCTAGAACCATAGAACTCGGGAATGCCTAACACCTTCTCCCAGGTTAACAGAATTTCTTATCCGGATTTCTGGTTCGCGGACTGTAATACAGAGTCATTCTTTTCCTCGATTCGGGATTCAACCGGTGACTTGGGACACCATAAATCTCCCAAGTGGCGACTTTGAATCTTTAATAATAAATTCCGTTTCGATTGTCCTTTAATTGGGAAAAACTCCCCTTGCGCCCTCGCGGGTGTCGTAAAAAGGAGGTGTGACACACCTGACATAGCCCATGCAGTTGGAGTTGTCAGTAGATACATGTTGTGAGCACATGATTTTTGCTTCTCGGAAACTACTCCAAAAGAAATCGAAAAAATAAAACAAGTTACCTTCGGGTACAATTTTGAGAATTTACTGGACGTTTTGGTAATTGTTTGGTCCGTAAAATGCTCACCTTGTTGTAGTTAAATAAAAATACAAAAAAGTATATGTTGCATGCATTCAGGAGTTAATTGTGCATTTTTAGAAATTAATCAACCATAATTTGGTTAAAAGAAAATTACAAAAAATATGCATTTCGTGTCTTATTACTGTGTGATTTTATTTTTTCATTTGTGTGTTAATGGTTGTGAGTAGTAATTAATATTTGTGTGATTTTTATTTATTTAATTTTGTAAATTATCTAGGAATTTTGGTTAATTAAAGAAGGAAAGAAAAGGGTTTAAAATATGAAGCAAATTGGATTTGGGCTAAAATTTTAAACCAAAACCAGGCCCAAACGTCCCAGTGACCCGGTCCAAACCAGTCCGTCTCTGAGACGGTCCAAACATCGTCGTTTCTGAGCCTCAAACCTGGACTGTTGATCAAATAGATCTAACGGTCCAATTCAGCTTTCATATAATTGAAACGACGCCGTCTTGAGCGAGTTGATCTTAGCCGTCCATTTTCAATGATCCAACGGCCTCAACCTTTCCTCATAGCCCGGTCCATTTTTACCCAGGTCAACCCAACCTCCCAATTTATCCAAACGCCATCGTTTCATCTAAGTGGATTGATCCAGGCTGTTGATCATGCTTGATCGAACGGCCAGGATCAAATCCATCCCATGGTATATAATCCTAATCCCTCACCCCACGCCCCCTAAGCAAAACCCCCTCCCCTTTCGTCTCTGAGAGACGAACCAAACGACCACTAAACCCTAAGCGCCGCCCCATTCCCCTCGCCTGAAAACCCGGCGGCGCCGGCTCCGATGCCCGCCAAACTCATACCCCCGAACCGCCCTGATCCCCCCTCTCCAAATCCTTACCCCTTTTACATCGAATCATCCCGTGGCTTCTCGAATCTTCGATCGAAGATTCGAGCAAAAAACGAAACAACCTTAACCTGCTCCAAAATCATACCAGACCTTCCCCTAGCTTCCCT
>MU744314.1:8984-22075 GCA_026770625.1 Nicotiana glauca | reverse complement strand
TTTCCTTGATTCGGGATTCAAATCGGTGACTTGGGACACCATAAATCTCCCAAGTGGCGACTCTGAATCTTTTAAATAAAAGAATCCCGTTTCAACCATCCTTTAATTGGAAAAACTCTTTTTATGCTTATGTTTATATCCCTTTCGCCGGGGTGTGAGCGCCGTAAAAAAAGAGGTGTGACAAGGGTTTGTTTGGGCAGAAGAAAATATTGCATCACTTGATTAGGGATGTTACTAAGAGTAGATTGTATCAACGTTACCCTGCCAACTAGGTTAAGGCAATTTAATTTCCAGTTAGCAAGTTTGGATCTCATGTTATCCAGGATGTATAGGAAATCCTTATGATTAGGAGATTTATTAATTACCGGAAAACCCAGGTACCTACCAAAGTATTTGCTAATAGAAATATTTAGTGATTTGGAAATTTTTTCCTGGAGGTGTTGGAGACAATTAGTAGAAAAAATGATTTTTTATTTCTTGTAATTGATTTTTTGACCTGATAATTTGCAAAAAATAGAGAGGGTATTAGTGATGGCTTTACAGATTTTGTTATTGACTTTGGCCATTAACGTAAGGTTATCTGCAAAAAAGACATGAGATAGGTCTAGACATTTGGATTTAATTTGATGGGATCCCAATTCGCGCAATCGACTTGGTGATTTGTATATCGGGAGAGCATCTCAATACAAAGAACAACAATATAGGCTGAACGGGGATCACCTTGGCGAATGCCTCTAGTAGGCTTGAAATAGTTTGTGCGAGTGCCATTGACGAGGATGGCAATGTTACTAGTGGTGATACATCTTGGCACACCTCCTTTTTACCTACTCCCCCGGAGGGGTAATAAAGGGAGTTTTTCAATTAAAGGACAATCGAAACGGGATTTGTTTAAAAAATTCAGAGTCATCACTTGGGAGATTTATGGTGTCCCAAGTCACCGGTTGAATCCCGAATCGAGGAAATTATTGACTCTGTTTAACAGTCCACGAACCAGAAATCCGAGTAAGGAATTCTGTTAACCTGGGAGAAGGTGTTAGGCACTTCCGAGTTCCGTGGTTTTAGCACGGTCGCTCAACTGCTATATTTGGCTATTTATTTGATTTTAGTACATGTTTTGACCTATGTATTTTTAACTATGAACCGCTTTTATTATTATTATTTTTAGAGAATTACAAAGTCGTGAAAATATGTCTCGAACCGCGTCACATAAATGCACCCGCGATTTTTGACACATTTTGACTTCGTTGAGATTTGGATTTGGGTCACATAAATGTGCACCCGTATTTAGGAAGGTAAAATTATTTAAGTAATGAACCTAAAGCAACTAACATATTATTATCTTTATGGAAAGCCGTAAAAATTGCTAAACGGCCCGTCCTGAAATCTAAGTATTTTAATATATACATTTAACGAGGGCCTCGCAATTCATGTGTTTTGTTTAGCGAGGCTCATCTCATTTATGTGTAATGCAGACCTAAGAGACTATGGTTTTTCTATCTTGTATTGTCTATAATATAAAAAGAAAAGCCCTAGTCAGAGTAACATTAATAAAAGGCCAAATCCTTATGATTCGCGTTCAGATTAATTCGTGTCTAGTAACTTATAAAGTAAAGACGACGCGTGCTTAATGATTTATTCAGAACATAAAGGATTGAACAGTTTTGGGTCTATTGTGGAGGGAACCAGGCCCAAGAGGCATTGTGCAAGTTTAATTGTGAAGCTGGACAAAAGCCATCTGGGCCTCACATTTGAGCCCAGAATCAAAGGTTGAAGTGAAGCAAAATACAATACTGACTATGGAGCAAAATTTGAATTTTAATCAATCAATATGTTGCAGCCGTGTCTAGTTAACGCTTAAGTTCTGTTAGTTGGTGTCCAAAATTGCTCAAAAGGACACTCACGCAATTTGAATTTTAAACATGTGAGCAGACGTGTTAAACTCAAGTTCAACTCTCATATCCAACTATAAATTTATATATGCCTACAATTACAATACTCATGTTACGCCTTCTACCTAATTAACATACAAACTCAAATAACCAGTTGTCTCTGAATTCGAAACCCTCATCCTACTGGATCTCGAATCAGTCCAAAAAGTTAAGCCAAGTGCTAATTAATCGTAGAATGAAAATGAAAACAAAACTGGCAAAAGCTCTCCCACTTTTCTAAGTCATTATTAACAAACTTATGAAATAACTGATAGAAATCAACTAAAGCTAACATAAATATTACATTAGTCTAGTCATGAAGTTAATTACTACTTGTTCTCAACATAAGAAAAACCTGTTACGTGTTTGAGCAATGCATTCCAATTATTACAAGGAACACACAAATCAAAAGGAAAACTAAGCAAATACAAGTTGTCTACCATCTACTCTACTAGAGTGGTGAGAATACACAAATTTCGTGAGGCAAATGGATGATATTTTTCATTACTGCATTTCAACTTCAAAGCTGTATCAATACAAGATTCAAGTGTGTACCTGAATGTTGAAAGTATAAGAAGAATGAAGAGAAATCAGAAGCAATAACAGTAGATGTCCAGCAGGGAACAAAAACCAGCAACAAGCAGGAGTAATTGTGGACTGAAATTACTTCACAAGACCCGAAAATGAATCACAGTAATACATCACCCAAACGGACCCTAGAATGCCTCAACTGAACTCAAAATCTACTTGAAAACCAACCAGCAAACACTACTGACCCCAGTAGACAAATAATGAACTGGAAAATGTAACTCAATAGCTAGAAATCTGAAAGCTCTCAAAATTCTTAAAAAAACTTAGTCCCTTAAAAGATCTATATCTCTCCTATCAGAATCTCTTGAATGTTCTGCCTTTCTCTCAGTTTGCAGATTGAATCTCTCTGTATTTCTGTGTGTATGAGTGTATAGCCGAATCTCCATCCTTAAACTATTGATGTCTAGCTATTTAAAGACTATAATTGGCCATTGTTTATTCAAACCGTTCACTTTTAGCTTGTTTTATTCCCTCCCCATGTGCATATCTACCCTTTTTATCATTAACCCCATGCTTGTTTCTGATTTCCAGCCTTTAAAGGCCCTAGGCATGGTTTAGTTGCATTCCCTTTACATTTTTTTAATCAACAACCCATGTTATTCTCTGTACTCAACCAACAAAGTACTGAGCCAACCCACCAGTCTCCTTTTCATTTGTTAATTCAACCAGTTGGTCCTTTACTGCCAGTTTCAATTATTTAATTGCCCATTTAGTTGCCCACAGAAAACATTTAATCAAACCCAAACTTTCAGAGAACAAAACAATACTGCCTAAATCTTTTGAACAGGAGAATCAAACTAACAGAAGTAAATACAAATAGACTAGCCGATTCAAAGATAGAACGAAAATTCGGAAACCTATCATATTTCAATTGTCAACAAATTAATCGCAGAGTACCAAGAGGAAAAAAGTAGTGAAATATATACTAAATTGATAAGAAAATTAAAGGAAACTCACCTATAAGACTTGAAATCCACTCGACACCATGATTCATCCAAAACTGGTGCCAATCATTTGTTCTTGGTTAAGAACAACTGAACGGCATCAGTCTTGTGATAAATCAACCTTCTAATTGTGAAAACTAAAGGTTTGGACTGATACATGCCATTGGGCTCATTAAAAATCGACTTTGAACTTTTAGGGCTCGATCTTAGATTCAAGATTTGAGACATTCTGGACATGTTCGGGAAAAATAGAGTGGGGATTTGGAAAGAGGGTAGCTAGGGGGTTACGGGGTGTTAGTTTGGGGTCAATTGGGTAAACTAGGGTTCTTGGTCGGATTTTTCAATCTAAAATTTGAGGCAATCGGTTGGGATTTGAGGGATAAGGGTTAGAGATTCGGAATGGGGAGGTCGAGGGGATCCTAGGGTATAAAAATGGAGGTGTTTGGCCGCCGGCTGCCGCCGTAGGCGATTTTCGGCGGGCGGTCGACGGCGGTGTGAGGCGGAGGATTTTGGGGTCTCTGAAGTTAGAGACGGAAGAGAAGGGGGGAGGGGTTCTAGGGGAGGGGGGCTGGGTGTGTTTTGCATTTACATACTAGCTGCGTGAGTGAATCCAAACCGTTGGATCTGATGAGATCTACAGTTTGGATCACTTCATTAAAGAGTAGCGACGTCGTTTGGGGTGGTAACAGGGCAGACCGGGTGTGGGAGACGGGTCGGTTTATGTAACGGGTGAGGCTCAGGGGTTTTGGACCGTTGGATTAGGATCAAGTGGACGGTTGGGATTGATTGGTCATGAAACGACGTAGTTCGACCATCATACTACGTCGTTTCACCTGTCTCTGAGATTGGATGATTTGGACCAGGTAAGGGGTTGTTTTGGACGGAAATGTTTGGGCCTGGGTGGGGTTGTTTTGGGATTGGCCCAAATCGTTTTCCCTCTCCTATTTCTCTCTTTTCTTTTCTTTTTCTTTATTTTACTCCTAAATTAATTTCAAAAATTTAAACCAAAATACTAACGTAAATTATAAAACTACAATTAACTCAAAAGTACTGATTAACGCTTTATAATAATTATCACACATAATTAAATACCAATTTAAAAGAAAACTCCACAATTTGACATTAAATGCTGAAAAAGCAAAGTACATTATTATTATTATTATTTTGATTTTTCATTCTCGTAAAACAATTATTATTTAATTAATTCCAAAATGTATAATTAAATCTTAAATGCAAAATGAGACCTATTTTTTTCTTATTAATTAATCCAATAAACACGCGCACACACAAATACAAACAAATAACTCACAATACCACAAAATAGCAAACAAAACAAAAATTATTTTATTTTGAATTTTTGAGAGTAATTCACATAGGGCAAAATCACGTGCTCACAGCTACCCCTCTTTGTCCGTAAACACGAAGAGTTTTCGTGCAAAGATAAAATGAGCGGACACGAGCGATTTTTGCCCGTTTGAACACTCCGTGTGAAGCATTTTGAAAGCTTTGAGCGAACCTCTGCTTCCAAGGTTTCCTACATATCCCTGGCTAAAAGGGAATCAGGTCAATGTAGTTCGGGAAGTTTTGGTAGTTGGGACTACTATGAAGCTGTGATTTCATTGTTACTGCTGTTGCTGCTGCTGTTACTGCCTTCTGACCTCCTTATTATGCCATGCTAAAAGAAAATAAGAAGCTAAACTAAACTATAGCCTATGAATTACAAAATCTTATCTAGATCTTCAAACTTGCTCTTGTGTCTCTTGTTGCCTTGCTGTCTTGTTGATTTGTGTTTCCTCTGATGTTTCTTTATTTCTGACTTGACTTGTAATCTTCCCTTCTTCATGTGGATGTCTGATGGCCGAACTCGACCCGCTTCTTTCCTTCTTGTGAGATGCGAATTATTTTTCCTTCGAAACTTGAGCTATCTTCTTTTGACCCTTGTTGCCTTCCTTCTGATTGCCTAACTTGAACTTATTCCTATGCTATTTTGTGTTATAACCCTCTGCTCTCTGGACGAATTACTGACTTCTGACTTAAAAAGGTACGCCTCCATTTTTCGTGCGGGCTCCCGACTTCGACAACTTAAAATGTAACGCCTCCGTTCTTCGGGCGGGCTCCCGACTTTAACAACTTAAAAAGTAATGCCTCCATTCTTCGGGCGGGCTCCCGACTTCAAAAACTTAAAAAGTTAACGCCTCCATTCTTCGGGCGGGCTCCCGACTTCAACAACCTTAAATGGTAATGCCTCTGTTCTTCGGGCGGGCTCCTGACTTCAACAACTTAAAATGGTAACGCCTCCGTTCTTCGGGCGGGCTCCCGGCTTCAACAACTTAAAATGGTAACTCCTCCATTCTCCAGGCGGGTTCCTGACTTCAACTACAACTTAAAAATATAACACCTCCATTCTCCAGGCGGGCTCCTGACTTCAACTACAACTTAAAAATATAACACCTCCATTCTCCAGGCGGGCTCCTGATTTCAACTACAAAAATATAACACCTCCATTCTCCAGGAGGGCTCCTGATTTCAACTACAACTTAAAAATATAACACCTCCATTCTCCAGGCTGGCTCCTGACTTCAACTACAACTTAAAAATATAACACCTCCATTCTCCAGGCGGGCTCCTGATTTCAACTACAAAAAATATAACACCTCCATTCTCCAGGCAGTCTCCTAATTTCAACTACAAAAAATATAACACCTCCATTCTCCAGGCGGGCTCCTGACTTCAACTACAACTTAAAAAATATAACACCTCCATTCTCCAGGCAGGCTCCTGACTTCAACTACACTGTGTTCTATTGACATTGTTCTCCCTTGCCTCCTGAACCATTGTCCTCCTAACTTGAATTATCTTCCTTCAGAACTGCTTCTCTCAAAACTTGTGTTATCTCTCCTTGAAACTACTTCCTTTAAAACTTTTGTTATCTTCCTTCGAAACTTGCTTCCACTAAAACTTGTGTTATCTTGATCTCCCTCAAACTTGAATTGATTTCCCTGTTCTTCAGATGGGTAACCGTCTTCAAGAAAATTTTCAAAACGAAAGAAAATTTTCTCCCCAGTTTGATAATCTTCCTTGTACCATGTCTTTCCGCCATCAATAACATTTCCTGCCCCTGCTTCAAATCAAATAGAATTTGTTAGTTTAAAATGTGGTGAGTGGTCGCGATACTCCTGCTAGGGATGATTTTCTCCTTTCTCCTTTCCATGCTCTGCGTTGTCCGACCATCTTGAAACTTGGCCGATAACTTCCGACCTTCTTGACAATTCCTTATTCACGAACTTCTCAACTGTCATTTTCTACTTTTACTCCATATTTTCCCCAAAATCTTAGACCAATCCACCATTTGGTTTTACAACGATGTCTTTCTCGTCCCATCACATTATCTTCGGCCTGTCCTATCCACATTTACTTTGCACCATATTGGAAACTGGTAGTAAGCTCTGAAAATCCTTCTTAAAAACAAACTACTCATTGAAAAATCTTAACCAAAAGAAATGAAAAAAAGATAGAAAAAGAAAAAATCTTTCTGAACAATTGTTTGAGGAGAAGAAAAAGAAAAGAACTTATCTGAATGGTATAACTGATCCTAATGATCATGTCGTGCATTTCAGATTAATCCACCCAGTCTATTATATCAATCAACTTTCTGATTACCTTGCTTTGCATTTCAAATGTTCCATGATCCAACTCTTTTGCCGAATCAACATCTTCATTCTGCTTTATGCCTCGACGGATCCTTTCCGTCAATCTTATCTCGTTTGTCCCTTTTTAACTTCTTGTCGCCTCATAGTGCCCTTCGAGGGGTTTTCACTAATAAGACTCTCTCATTTCTCTCTACTCTCGTCGCTCTACGGTGCATGTGATGGTTTTCATCGATAAGAATCTCTCATTATTTCTCTCAACTCCCGTCGCCTTATGGTGCCTATGAAGGTTTTCACCGATAAGACTCTCTTATTTTCATTACTTTTCTGTTGGGGATCAGAGTGTTATTTTCCTTGCTTCCATTTGTCTGACTTGGCACGTCTCGGAGATTGATCGAGAGGTCTTTCTTTGGACATCAATATGGATTTTTGTGTATGGCTAAAAGAAAAGGGTATCAAAAGTTCAAAAACAATTTCGATGGGTAAAACATTACAACTTTTGGAATCAAATTTCTTTCCCAAAATTACAAACACAAATTCTGCCCCAGTTTTCTTGTTTGGGGATCTCTTGATTTTTGTTACAGTATGACCGAGCCGTGAAGCTGCCTACGTATCCTCTTTGAGGAATCAGGTCAAACGTAGTTCACCCAATTCCTTTATTTTCTTGTGACTTTTCTTTTGTTTTGTTATTATTTTTTCTTTTTTTTTTTTCATTTTCATTACTGATTCCAAAAGAGGGGTATGAAAGAATAAATAAGGCTCAAAAGGGAAAACAAAGGTTAAGTGTTTGGACAGTAGAACAAATTGCCTCCGTCATTTCATTATCCGATACAATGCCAAGTACAAACAAACAACAGTTACAATCAAAGAAATCATACATAATATCTCTTGACTGCATCAGAATTGATAGCCATGTCTATGCATCTTCCTTCGACGTCTGTCAAACATAAGGCGCCATTGGACAACACTCTAGTCACAATGAATGGTCCTTGCCAATTCGGAGCGAACTTGCCCTTTGCTTCGGCCTGATGTGGAAGGATTCGTTTCAACACTTGTTGCCCCACTTCAAACTTCCTGGGACGCACCTTCTTATTGTATGCTCTTGCCATCCTCTTTTGATACAATTGGCCATGACATACTGCTTTCAATCTTTTTTCATCAATTAAGCTCAACTGCTCCAAACGGGTTTTGACACATTCATCATCATCAATCTTAGCCTCAACAACAATTCGAAGAGACGAAATTTCAACTTCTGCCGGTATTACTGCTTCAGTTCCGTATACCAACAAATAAGGAGTTGCACCTACTGAAGTATGAACAGTAGTGCGATAATCCAACAATGCAAATGGTAACTTTTCATGCCACTATCTGGACCCTTCTACCATTTTCCTCAATATCTTTTTTATATTCTTGTTGGCTGCCTCAACCGATCCATTCGCTTTGGGACGATACGGGGTGGAATTACGGTGTGTAATCTTAAATTGTTAACATACTTCTTTCATCAAACTGCTGTTAAGATTAGCACCATTATCCGTGATGATCACCTTTGGGATCCCAAATCTACAGATGATATGGGAATGAACAAAATCCACCACTGCTTTCTTGGTTACCGACTTGGAAGTTTTAGCTTCAACCCACTTGGTGAAATAGTCGATGGCCACTAGAATGAACCTATGGCCGTTGGAGGCTGCCAGCTCGATAGGTCCAATGACATCCATGCCCCATACAACAAAGGGCCATGGTGCTGACATTGTGCGTAATTCTATCGGCGGAGAATGAATCAAATCTCCGTGTATCTGACACTGATGACACTTACGCATGAAACTGATACAATCTCGCTCCATGGTGAGCCAATAATACCCTGCTCGAAGAATCTTCTTTGCCAACACATACCCACTCATATGTGGTCCATAAACTCCAGAATGCACTTCTGCCATAACTGTCGTGGCTTGACTAGTATCTATACATCTTAGCAATCCCAAGTCCGGTGTTCTTTTATACAACACTCCTCCACTAAGGAAAAATCCACTTTCCAACCATCGAATGGCTCTATTTTGATCTCCTATGACTTGCACCGGGTATATTCCCATCCTGAGGTACTCCTTGACATCGTGGAACCATGGTTCGCCATCCAGTTCTTCCTCTATCATGTTACAATAAGCATGCTGATCACGAACCTAAATATGAAACGGATCAACATGAAGTTTATCTGGATGGTGAAACATTGATGATAAAGTGGCCAAAGCATCGGCAACCTCATTATGAACTCTTGGGATGTTCCTAAACTCCACTGATCGAAACCGTTGACACAGATCGTACAAACATTTTTGATACGGTATGAGCTTCAAATCCTGTGTTTCCCATTCTCCTTGAATCTGATGTACTAGTAGGTCCGAGTCTCCTAAGACTAGAACATCTGGACATCCATGTCCACAGCTAACCGTAACCCCAAAATGCATGCTTCATATTCATCCATGTTGTTGGTACAATAAAACCGAAGCTGAGCCGTAACAGGATAATGATGCCCTGTTTCTGAAATAAACACTGCTCCTATTCCAACTCCCTTCATATTTGTAGCTCCATCAAAGAAAAGTTTCCATCCTAGTTCGTCAGTCAATTCCAGCTCATCGACATGCATCACTTCTTCATCAGGAAAATACGTTCTCAATGGCTCATATTCTTCATCGATCGGATTCTCGGCCAAGTGATCGGCCAATGCTTGGGCTTTCATTTCCATCCTCGTCATATAGACGATGTCGAATTCTGTGAGTAATATTTGCCACTTCGCCAATCTCCCTGTGGGCATAGGCTTTTAAAAAATATACTTCAACGAATCCAAGCGTGAAATAAGGTAAGTAGTATAGGATGACAGATAATGCTTCAGCTTCTGTGCTACCCAAGTTAGGGCACAACATGTCCTCTCAAGGTGAGTGTACTTAACCTCATAAGCCGTGAACTTCTTGCTGAGATAATAGATGGCATGTTCCTTCCTACCGGTGATGTCACGCTGCCCCAGTACACAACTAAACGAGTTTTCCAAAACCGTTAGATAAAGAATCAGAGGCCTCCCTGGTTCAGGCGGAACCAACACATGTGGGTTTGACAAATACTCCTTTATCTTATCAAACGCCTCTTGGCACTCTTCAGTCCATTTGACCGCATCGTCCTTCTTCAACATCCTGAAAATAGGCTCACACGTCGATGTGAGCTGAGCAATAAACCTGCTGATGTAGTTCAACCTTCCTAATAGACTCATCACTTCAGTCTTGTTTTTCGGAGGTGGCAATTCTTGGATAGCTTTAATTTTTGATGGATCCAATTCGATGCTGCGACGGCTGACTATGAAGCCCAATAGTCTTCCTTATGGAACACCAAATGCGCACTTGGCAGGGTTAAGCTTGAGGTCGTATCTACGAAGCCTCTGGAAGAACTTCCTCAAATCCCCGACGTGATCGACCTGATGTTTTGATTTTATGATCACGTCATCAATGTATACCTCAATTTCTTTGTGTATCATATCATGAAACACAGGAGTCGTTGCCCTCATGTAAGTTGCCCCAGCGTTCTTCAAACCAAATGGCATCACCCGATAGCAATAAGTTCCCCATGGCGTGATGAAAGCCGTCTTCTGTGCATCTTCCTCATCCATCAGAATCTGATGATACCCAACATAACAATCCACAAAAGACCCAATTTCTCTCTTTGCACAATTTTCAATCAAGATGTGGATATTGGGTAGTGAGAAGTTATCTTTTGGGCTTGCTTTATTGAGGTTGCGACAAGCAACGCATACTCTGATCTTTCCGTCCTTATTTGGCACTGGCACAACATTAGCCAACCATATCAGTTTTGAATTTTCTCAATTTTTGCTTGACGGGAGGAAACGCCGAGTCAGTGGGTAATTTATGAACCACTAAATCAATGCTTAGACCCGGCATGTCGTTGTATGACCATGCAAAAATGTCTTTAAATTCAATAAGTGTTTTAATTAATTCTTCCTTGAGATTCAGATCAAGATGGACGCTTATTTTGGTTTCTTTAATGTTATCCGTGTCTCCTAGATTGATGGCTTCTTTATCATTTAAATTGGGTTTGGGCTTTTCTTAGAAGTGACTTAGTTCCTTACTGATTTCTTCGAAGGCTTCATCCTCATCATGTTCTGACTCATTCTCATCATTTTCTATTTCTTGCACTATTGTTTCAGAACCAAATTGACTTTCTAGACTGGACTGAGGATTCCTCATGCATGCCATACCATTAAGATCAGTGGAAAAAAAGTTGTACAAAAAATAAAAAGAAAAAATAAAATAAAATATCAGCAATAATGGGGAATAGAAATTTCCTTCATTGAAAAGGTACAAGATACCAAGGTTTGCACACTTCAAAAACAAACTTGGAAAAATAAAACTGGATTACAACCCTGAAATAATCCCAAACAGGAAAATCAAAAGCAAACTACCAAGACTCCTTCCGGGTGGGGAGAGGAGTAGCCTTCCAATTATTTAGTTTTGTTCTTGGTCCTACAAATTGCACTTCAGCGTTACTAGGACCTTCTCCATCTTCTATCATGTTCACATTAGTGAACAGATTCTCGAACTTTTTTAACAACTCCTCACCAGGTTTGACCATAGGACCAGAAATCATCGTTGCTGGACGTCATCTGGTTCCAGACTTGATAAAAGATCTGGAGAGGCGCGAGACTGGCTTTGGAAGGATCCATGCCTTCTGCTTCATCTTCCTAGCTCGTCGGATATCTTCCGCTGTAGGTTTAAACCCCAAACCGAAGGTTCCCATATTTTTCGGTAAGGGTACTGGCTGTACGATACCTTGTAGAGATGCACCCAAACCTTTACCGGGCACAAAGTCGTTTCCCAACATGTCACATGCTACCATGACATATGCGGAGGTTATCTTGGTATTTGGAATGTATTCCCCCTCTGGAATTTTCTCGATCGATATTGTGTCACAACTTGGTATAACTATGGCCCGACGCCATCCTCTACTTCAATGAAGGGCACAACGGTGTCACTCTGGGAGCGCAGATTGTCTTCTCCATGGACAACGATCTCTTTCCGATCCCATTCAAACTTGACCATCTGGTACAGGGTAGACAAAACCGCCTTTGCAGCATGAATCCAAGGTCGTCCTAATAGAAAGTTGTAGGAGATTACCATATCCAACACTTGGAATTCCATGGTGAATTCCACAGGCCCGATTGTCAACTCCAACACTATATCACCAACCGATTCTTTACCCCCGCCGTCGAACCCCCGAACACAAACACTGTTCTTCCGTACCCTGTTGATATCCACTTTCAATTTTTCCAATGTAGAGAGAGTACAGATGTTTGCACTAGATCCGTTGTCAACCAAAGCTCGGGTAACCACAGACTCCTCGCATTTCACCGTAAGATAAAGGGCTCTGTTGTGCTCGGTACCTTCTTCAGGTAGCTCATCATCAGTGAAGGTAACCCTGTTTACCTCGAATATCCATGTTCGTGATCTTCTCCAGGTGATTGACGGGGATCTTATCAGGTACATGGGCCTCATTAGGGATTTTCATCAAGGCCTGCTGTCACACCTCCTTTTGGCGCTACCGCACCCCGCGAAGGGCGTGGTAAAAGGAGTTTTTCCAATTAAAGGACAATCGGAACGGGATTGATTTATTTAATTCAGAGTCTCCACTTGGGAGATTTATGGTGTCCCAAGACACCAGTTGAATCCCGAATCGAGGAAAAGATTGACTCTATATTACAGTCCGCGAACCAGAAATCTAAGTAAGGAATTCTGTTAACCCGGGAGAAGGTGTTAGGCATTTCCGAGTTCCGTGGTTCTAACACGGTCGCTTAACTGTTATATTTGGCTTAATCATCTGATTTTATAACGTGATTTAGCTTATGTGCAAATTTTAACTTTTAGACCACTTTTAATATTATTATTATTATTTTAACAAAGACTTGCAACGTCGTGAAAATGTGTTTC
>MU744313.1:2023-25745 GCA_026770625.1 Nicotiana glauca | reverse complement strand
GCCTGTGATGAGGTGTCATATCACCAGAGTGGTGCGTTGAATTCGAGGTGATCATTGGAGTCATTGATAAATGCAAACAGATGTGATTTCAGTTGATTAGAGGGCCCATATAGAGGTTGGGCCCGGGAATCTGTTGTAGTATTAGTCAACAAGAAAGTGGCTTCATGTATGGGTGACCTGAGGAATGGTTATGGTTTATCGAGTGTTTTATTTATCATTGGCAGTATATGAAAGTGATGGAATAAGACTTTAGCTAATAAGAGGTTCTGATTTTGAGGAAAGTGCAATATGGTTCTACGGTTTATGGCCTAGATGGACTGTGAAATTTCAGCGGAGTTGTATTATCGGACCTATGCAAGATAGGGTGACGAGGGATCACCCCAAGTATATGCCTGGTAAGGTTGTTCAGTTCTTGGTTGGCTTCTAGGACAACTCTAGGCACGCTCGAGTCTGAGCTATGGTAGCACACTTCACATGATTTTGTTGCTGAACTCTTAAGTTGGGGAGGATGTGACGACCCGGCCTGTTGTCACGTGAGTTACCACCTCGTTTCCCCCATATTATGTTGTTCTATGCTTCAATATCAGTATTTGAATGAATCGGATAGAGTTGAATTGGTTTTAGTTAGAAATGAGGCACTTAGCCTCTTAGAAGGAAGCTTGTTTTGGAAAAGTCAACCGAAAGTTGACTATATAGTTAGAGGGCTCGGATGTGAATTCCAGTGATTTGCTTAGCTTCGGGGGATGAATTGTGACTTAGGAGTGAAATCGGAATTGAATTTGGAGTTCCGGTATAGAATTAGGCTTGAATTGGCTAAGTTTGAATTTTGGCGAATTCCGGTTGATAGGTGAGATTTTGATCCGAGGGTCGGAATGGAATTCCGAGAGTTGCAGTAGCTTTGTTAGGTGATTTTGGATATGTCTGCAAATTTTCAGGTCATTCGTACATCGTTTGGACGAGTTTTTGATCGAAAGTGCATTTCGGAAGTTCTTGAAGAACTTAGGCTTTGATTTGGTGAAATTTGATGGTTTTGATGTTAACGATAGTGTTTTGATGATTGGAACAAGTTTGAATAAGGTTGTTGTATGTGTTGGTATTTTTGGTTGAGGTCCCGGGGGCCTCGGGGTGAGAACGGGTGTTAAAACGAGAAGTTTTTTTGAATTTGGCTTCAGGTGTGTTTTGCTGTCAGCTGCTATTTCCGCTTCTGCGTAAATGGACCGCAGAAGCGGTTCCGCAGAAGCAGATGAAGGAGCGCAGAAGCGAGTTTGGCTTGGGTGGTGAAGTTCCGCAAAAGCGAAACATGGTCCGCATAAGCGGGGCCACAGAAGCGGACTTAGGGATCCGCAGAAGCGGTCGTGGAAAAATTAAGTGAAAAACCGCAGAAGCGGATAATTGGGCACGGAAGCGATACTGCAGAAGCGGTTATGGGAACCGCAGAAGCGAAAATCGGGCCTGTGTTATAGTGAACAGTGTTCACGAACTTGGAAAAAGAAGCAAACATTTTAAACTTCGGGAAGAGGCGATTTTGGGCAATTTGGAAGAGGATTCGAAGGGATTTCATCAGGTATGAATATTTGGACTCGGATTATGTTGTTATGGTGTAAAAACATGAATTAGTCACGGAATTTCAAGGAATTAAAGGGTAAAAATGGAGGTTAGGGCTTGAAACCTAAGAAAGTGTAAACCTTGAATTTGAGGGGTCAAATGGACTTCGATTTTGATGAATTTGATATGGGTAGACTCGTGGCAAGACGGGGAGTCCAGTGATGTAAATTTTGGACTTTTTTGAGAAGTGGGCCCGGGGCTCGGGTTTTTCCAACTTCGTGATTTTTAGTATTTTTCGAGTAATTTCGATTGTGTTATGTTCCATTAGCCTATTGTGATGTATTCGCTGTGGTTTTGACTAGATTCGACGTGCGAGGAGGCGGATTCGAGAGGAAAAGGCATTGCGGACTAGTCTACGACCGGCTTGAGGTGAGTAATAGATGTAGATGATAACCTGAGGGTTTGAAACCTCGGTATCTCACATTGTGACGCTGTATTGAGGCGAGGCACGTACTCTACGGTGAGTGAGGGGTCGTTTGTGGATGGGACTACGGCTTAGTCCGTCCGAGTGATGTCTATACTGTGTTATTGACTAGAAATTGGCTGGTAAACACCCTACTTGGATTGTTATGAACATATTTGGGCTGCGTGCCAACTATTTGGATCCCTTAGGGATTATTATCACTATTTCCATGAAATTGAGCATGTTTCTATGATATCAGTCCTGAGTTAAGTACTGTCGATAAATGATTAGCAATCTTCTCAGGTTTTAAATCACTTAAACTATAATACCTGTTAAATGGAATCGAAAATGGTAAACTTGATTGTGCCTGTGTGGCTTGCATGCATATATAACTGGACTGATTGTGGACCGGGCTGCACGCCGCAGCAATGCTACTATGTCATTGCGCTTGGGCTATAGGAGCCCCTCCGGAGTCTGAACCCCCACAGTGAGCGCGGGTACCCAATGGATCGGGTTGTACGCCGCAACAGTCATGTGCATTGCATTGCATTCATGTATTGATATCTATTTGTCTATCTGTCATTGATTATTGTTGTTTCATCGTTTAATGTGCTAAGCGGTGAGTTTTAGCTTTGCATTGTGGTATTTCGGGATTTCTTACTTTCAGTCATTATATATGTCTATTACCACTGAGTTGGAAGTACTCACTTTACTCCCTGCACCATGTGTGCAGATCCAGGTACCTCGGGAGTTTAGTTGAGCTTTTGCTGATTTCAGAGTTTATCCGGAGTTGTCGAGGTTGCTGCCTGACGTCCGCAGGACCCGACTCCTCCCCTATCCCTTTTATTATCTTTCCACAGTTTTGAGATATTGTATTAATTGGAGTCTTGTCACACTGTATTGTTAGAGGCTCTAGACTCATGACCCCCAGGTCTTTGGGAGTATATTCCGTGTTACCGTGATATTCAGCTTAATCTTTTAGCTTCATTGTTGTTAATGATATTTGAATAATTGGTTTTGAGCTTCATGCTCGGGTTGAGAGTGTAATTGGTAGGGCTTGCCTAGCAATTGTGTTGGGTGCCATCACGACCGGAATTGGGGTCGTGACAGCTACTTTCTGCAGATCATGTGTAGGTTAATTTCCTGTTCAAATATGATAATTTCTATTTTGTGGCGTATTCGCCTAGTCTGAGCTATGGTAGCACACTTCACATATGCATACTCCTTAGCATATGACTTTAATTAGTCCATGAGTGTGTGATTTGATATCCATTATTCGTATAAATGTATTCTTGTATATGATTTCTGTGTGATATGTCCTGGATTAGTAGCACGTGAATGGTCCATGCCAGTTGATGTTATGATAGCACGTGAGTGGTCTGTGCCGTTGTTATATTAGGGTAAGTGAGTTATCTGTATAGCATATGAATAAGGATCTACTCCCCTAGGAATGTCCTCTCATGTTTCTCTCTTGATTACGTACACACGGTATGAGAAAAAACTGACCAGTGTTTAGTCTTTGTATCTCTTCTCTACTTGCAAAAACCTATGATATATACATGTTTTAGTGTATATCTTCTCTATATGCTAGTTTTGAAACGTATACGTGCCGCTTTGTTTTGACTGGAAAGTGAAGGCACGGTATATATCTTCTATATATTTTAACCTATGAACATTGACCGATTCTTTATGTGTATCTTCACTATATGCTAAGGTTGATGATCTTTTGTGACAAATGCATATATTCTGTATATGTTGAGTTATGAAACTGTTATAAGACTTGGGCACGTCTTCTCTTTATGCACTGATTTGGTTATACCTATATTTCATATTTATTTTGATAGTAGTGTTGTGTACTTGGATATTTATGAACTAAGCAGGTTATTAAATGAGCGTCATTGGTGATTCTTGCCACTACTATATCGCTGAGGTTAGTCATGATACTTACATAGTACATGGGGTTGGTTGTATTCACACTAAACTCTACACTTAATTGGACATATTTAGGAGCTGGATTTGGTAGAGCTTTATAAGTGGAGCTATTTGATGTGTTCTGTAGAGACCGAGGTAGATTTGCTTCCTAATCGCAGTCCCCGACGTCTCTTTCTATGTTTATTTATTATGTTGTTGTTTCAGATAGTATTTCTATTTTTTAGACTTGTATTTGTATTGTGGAGCCCATGACTCAGTGTTACCAATTTTGGGGAGTTGTATTATGATTTGCCATTATTTCTGGTTATTTATCTTTCAGACTTATATATTATGTAATTCGTTATCATATTTCGTTATTATTTTATAACTGGCTTGCCTAGCAAGTGGGTTAGTGCCATCACGATTGATGGTGATGTGGGTTGTGACACATGACCAAAATAGTAAAACCCCCAAGGATTAGGTGGCACAAGGTCATGAGCAACTACTAAATAACTACAAGTCTGAATACATGATAAAAGTGTCTGAGACAATGAAAATAGATAGAAGATTACAAAAAGATAGAGACTCGGGCACTACAGAACGGATCCATGCACAACTCACCCTAAGTCTCTGAGCGAATGCCTAGGATCAACAAGAGGCTCTACTAGTGCACACATGAGGATTTACACAAAAGGATATGTAGAACCATAATATAACACAATTGGTACTCAGTAAGTATCAAATCTAACCATGAAGAAGAAGCGGCGAGGCTATAGGCATCAAGATACTTACAACACAGATATGAATAACAGAGCTTGGAACAGAAACAACAAATATCCTCACGGACAACATGTATCAAAGATATAAAAAGTCAAAAGATATAAAGCATGATTGCAAAGTTCAAGATATAATCATAACGCTGGTCAAATATAGTACTTAAAGATGATATGCTTCAATCAATTGAGTCGAGGATCCTAACTAGTATATATATGTGACAGGCAAAAGTTGGCATTTATATGAATAATTCTAAATGAATCAAGGATGTCTATTCATGTTCAAGACTCTATCTCTTACCATAATTGGTACAAGATCCATGTACCACACTGAATCTATTTATCAGTTAAACTCGATACAAAATTCATATATCAACCATGCTCACAGGGCCCAAAGAAATATGGGTAATCACATGACTCCGGAAGAAAATATCCTTATCCAATCGCAAAAGTAGCTTGATAACTCACTCATAAATCAAATATCCGCTCATCAAATCATATGTTCCAAAATTGTATTTCAACCACACGACTTTACCTTTCGTTCCATGATCTCAGTCCAAATCAGATATCCAAATATACTGCATATGCATATTCCCAAGAATTTATTGATAAAAGATAAATATAGACATAATAATAATAATAATGCAATTATGTGCTCATGAAATTTCTATATGACTATGGATGATTCAAGCAATTCAACATTTCAAGAATAAGAGCCTTCATAAACAATTAAAAAAAATAGGCATGATTTTGTAATGACCCAAAAGGTCATCACTTATTTTAGAGATAAATTATGTGTTACGAGACCTTAAAAATATCTTTTGACATCATCTAGATTTGCGTGCGCAGTCTAGGCCCGTAGCCAGAAAGCCATTATGTGAAAATCTATGAAAAATAATGAATTTTGACTTAAAATCGAATTTAAGTTGATTCTGGTCAACATTTTGGATAAACGGACTCGAACCTGTGATTTGACGGTCCTGGAGGGTCCATACGAAAATGTGGGACTTGGGCTTATGCCCGAAATCAAATTCTAAGGTCCCAAGCCCGAGAAATAAATTTTTAAAGAAAATTATTTTCGAAAATATTTGTGAGTTTTCTGGAAATGAAATGAGTTTAAAACTTGATGGTATCGGGCCCATATTTTGATTCTGGAGCCCGGTACAAGTTTTATATGTGATTTAAGATGAGTCTGTGAAATTTGGTAAGAAATGGATTGGAAATGATGTGAATCGGACCATATTTGAGAAAAATGGAAAATTGGAAATTCTTATGTGATTTCATGATTTTGTTGCTGAACTCTTAGATGTTGATGTTATTTTGGTGATTTGAATATACGAGTAAGTCTGTATGGTGTTTTTGAGGTAGTGTACATGTTTGGATTGAATCCCCGAGGGCTCGAGTGAGTTTCGGATAGGTCTCGGGAGGTTTTTGAACTTATGGAAGTTGCAGGTTTTTGCTGTTCAGTGCACAGGGGTTTTGTTCTTCTCGTTCGCGTGGTCCCACTCGTGAATGCATAAGGCAAATCCCTTAGGTGCCAGTTTTATCCTTCGCAAACGCAAAGCCTAATACGCAAACGCAAAGTTGAGGGGGAATTACCCTTCGCGAACACGTACAGGCTCTCGCGAATGCACAAGGCAATTGGCCTCACGGGAGGGGTTCTCACTTGTTCTATGCGAACGCGGCCACTGGCCCGTGAACGCGAAGGCTCGAGGGGTCGAAGCTCCGTGAACACGAGCCTAGGGTCGCGAACGCGAAGGTCACCTAGTCCTAACTCATCACGAACGCGAGAAGCCTATCGCAAACGCGATGAAGGCCTGTCCAGTGATTTTAAAACAGAAGCAAAAACGGGACTTAACAAAAATTTCACAACTTCTTCTTCCAAACTCCAAATTGGGTGATTTTTGAAAGGGAACTTCACCACAAATTCATAGGTATGTAATCTGAGACTCATTTTCTTCAATTTCCATTAACACTCATTAGATTTCTAGGCCTAAATTATGTGCTTAAGGGTAAAAAGTTAGAGATTTGGGTAGAGTTAGGGCTTTTTGTATAATTGGTATTTAGAACTCATTTTGTGGTCGTATTTTGGAACTAATTACATATTCATACTCGTGGGTGAATGGGTGATCGGGTTTTGGTTTGAACCTCATGTTTTGACCAAGCGGGTCCGGGGTCGATTTTTTGCTTTTTGGGAAGAATGATAGGAAATCTATAATTAAGCATTGGAATTGGATTGTTTAGCATTTGTTGATGTAATTAAGTCGATTGTAATTGGATTGTTTAGCATCCGTGAGTATGGTATTGTAATTGTTATGACTCCGTTGTGGTTCATTGCGCTTGATATGAGGATTTTTATTACTGTTCCCTTGCCGGGATGTTATTATCATTATTGCTCCCTTGCCGGGATGATATTATCATTACTGTTACCTTGCCGGGAGGTTATTATCTTCATTGTTTCCTTGCCAAGATGTTTGTTTTAATACCCGGGAGACTTTCAATTGGTGTTGATAAAAGAAATGGGAACGGGTTGCACGCTTGTAACGGTAATATATGAAATGGGAGCGGATTGCATGGCTGCAATAGTAATATATGAAATGGGAGCGGGTTGCATGTCTGCAACAGTAATATAAGAAATTGGAGCGGGTTGCACGCCTGCAAGGGTGATATGCGAAATGGGAGCGGGTTGCATGCCTGCAATAGTAATATAAGATATGGGAGCGAGTTGCACGTCTGGAACGGTATCATATGAAATGGGATCGGGTTACACTCCTGCGCTGGTATTATGTGTGTACCTATTCTTCTATTTCCTTATTTTGCCGGTAATTGTTTTAGGGCATTTCTTATATTTCTCTACAGTTGTTCTGTTGTTATCTATTACTCCCCGTAGCATATTTCCCCCTCCCAACATTAATTGTAATTAACTATTTCTATTTTCATTGTATTTGATTTAACTACACAGGTTTATTTGGTAGTCTGGTCCTAGCCTCGTCACTACTTCGCTGAGGTTAGGCTGGACACTTACCAACATATGGGGTCGGTTGTGCTGATACTACACTCTGCACTGTGTGCAGATACCGATACCGAAACGTTTGGACCGTACTAAAGGTGTTGTCTTCAGTCCACACAGGCAACTTGAGGTAGTCCTGCAGATATCCGCGGGCCTTGGCGTCTTCTTCTATCTTATCTCTTGCTGTTTTTATTTATTTATTCAGAGACAGACTTTGTATTTCATTCATACCTTGTTTGTAGTATTCTTAGACAGTCTGTGAAGCTGTGACTCCAGTTCTGGGTAGACTTGCTTAAACGGTTGTATTGGACATACTTAGTAGTTTTATTGTGTTCTTCCGCTTGTTATATTTCCGTTGTATTTAAATTATTTCTCATATTACCTAAAGGATAAAAAGGAAAAAGAGGTAAATTTATCGAGTAGTCAGCTTGCCTTAGCTCACAGTAGTAGGCTCCATCACGACTCCCGAGGATGGGAAATCTAGGCCGTGACAAGTTGGTATAAGAGCTCTAGGTTACATGGGTCTCACAGTTCACAGACAAGTTTAGTAGAGTCTGAGGGATCGGTGCAGATACGTTTGTATTTATCCCCAGAGGCTACAGAATTAGGAAACATTTCACATCTATTCTTTCCTGTCCTGCGGTTTGATTTCTCAATGCTGATTGAATTTCTATTTTGTTCTTTCACAAATGCCAAGAACACGCACTTCCTCATCCGCTAACCAGCATCTCGAGCCCCCAACAACAGCTTCTATGAGGGGCAAAGGCCGAGGCCGTGCTAGAGGCCGAGGTAGGGGCAAAGCTCAGCCTAGAGCAGCAACACCAGCGACGGGAGCCTCAGGTTGACTTTGATGATGAGGTTCTGACCCAGACAGTTTCGGTGGGCCTAGCTCTTGTCCCAGATGTGTTTATTGCTACCCTGATACTCCAGGATGCCCTGGTCCGTCTAGTGGTCCTTATGGAGAGTGTCACCCGGGAAGGCTTGCTTGTTGTAGCACCAGCCGTCTCTCAGGCTGGAGGAGGAGCCTAGACTCCTGCTACTCGCACTCTGTAGTAGATGGCTCCCCAGTTTTAGTCTCTAGTAGCTCAGTCAGTTGGAGCAGTTCAGTCGGGTGTGGTAGCCCAGACCAGTGATAGAGCAGCTATGTCTGTCGATGCTTTGTGGAGATTGAACAGGTTCACCAAGCTCTTCACTACTACTTTCAGCAGTGCATCTTCTGAGGATCCCTAGAATTTTCTATATAGCTGCCATGAGGTTCTCAGGAACATGGGGATAGTGGAGACCAATGAGGTCGATTTTGCTACTTTTCACTTATCTGGATCCGCCAAGACTTGGTGGAGAGATTAATGCTTGGCTAGACCAGCGGGATCACCATATTTGACTTGGGAGCAGTGTACTCAGCTATTTCTAGAAAAGTTTCTCCCTATCACTCAGAGAAAGGCCTATCGGAGGCCATTTGAGCATCTCTAGCAGGGTTCCATGACCGTTACTCAGTATGAAACTCGATTTATCAACTTGGCTCGTCATGCTCTTATCATACTTCCCACCGAGAGAGAGAGAGAGAGGGTGGGGAGGTTCATTGAGAGGCTTATTCAGTCGATTCGACTTCATATGGGTAGGGAGACAGGGAGTGAAATTTCTTTCCAGGAGGTGGCCAATATGGCCAGAAGAGTAGAGATGGTTCTGTCGTAGGGAGGTGGTCATGGGTCGGACAAGAGGTCTCGTAATTCAGGCAGATTTAGTGGTTCCTCATCTGGAGGTAGGGATTCGTATGGTAGAGGCCATCCTCATAGGCCTGTTCAGTCAGCACTTTAGGTTTCTCACTATGCTTTATGTGGTCGTGGTTCTCATATATAGTATTCTGAACAACAGTCCTATAGTGCAACACCGCTTCAGAGTTTTTAGGGTCATCAGCCCCAGCAACCAAGGGCTTGTTTTACTTGTGGCGACAGGAGGCACATTTCTAGATATTTCCCTCGAGCATCGAGTAGCTCTCAGCAGCAAGGTTCCCGTGCTATGGTTCCAGTACCAGGTGTTCCCGCTCCCTAGGGGTAAGGGTAGAGGTGCTAGAGGTGGAGGTAGAGGTATTAGAGGTGGACGTCAGGCAGCTAGAGGTGGAGGCCAGCCAACAGAGGGCCATCCCAGAGATATAATCTAGGGTGGTAGGGTCCATCCCCGATGTTATGCTCTTCCAGCCAGGCCTGAGGCTAAGGCTTCCGATGCGGTTATCACACGTACTTCTCTGGTTTGTAGTAGAGATGGTTCAGTCCTATTTGATCCAGGGTCTACATACTCATATGTGTCATCTTATTTTGCACCGTATCTGGTCATGACTAGTGATTCCTTCAGTGCTCCTGTTTATGTGTCTACACCGATGGGTAATTCTATTGTAGTAGATCGAGTCCATCATTCGTACATTGTTATGATTGGGGGTCTTGAGACTCGTGTAGATTAGTTACTACTAGACATGGTTGATTTTGATGTCATACTAGGGATGGACTGGTTATCACCTTATCATGCTATCTTAAACTGTCATGTCAAGACTGTGACCTTAGCCTTGCCGGGTTTACCTTGTTTAGAGTGGATAGGGAATTCTGGTCATTCTGCCCGCAATGTCATCTCTTATGTGAAGGCTCGGTATATGGTCGAGAAAGGGTGTTTGTCCTATTTAGCATATGTTCGTAATTCTAGCACCGAGGTTCCTCCTATTGATTCTGTGCCTGTTGTTCGCGAGTTTCTTGAGGTATTTCCTTCATACCTGCCAGATATGCCATCCGATAGGGATATTGACTTCTGCATTGATTTGGCTCCGGGAACTCAGCCCATTTCTATCCCACCGTATCGTATGGCCCCGCTTGAGTTGAAAGATTTGAAGGAGCAGTTGCAAGACTTGCTTGAAAAGGGTTTTATTAGACCTAGTGTTTTGCCTTGGAGTGTGCCGGTGCTGTTTGTTAAGAAGAAGGATGGATCGATGCGAATGTGTATAGATTACCGGCAATTGAACAAGGTTACAATCAAGAATAAGTATCCATTGCTGAGGATCAATGATTTGTTTGATCAGCCTCAGGGTGCCAAGGTATATTCGAAGATTGACTTGAGATCTGGCTACCATCAATCGAGGATTAGGGAATCTGATGTCCCAAAGATAGCTTTCCGCACTCGGTACAGGCATTATGAGTTCTTGGTGATGTCATTCGGGTTGACAAATGCCCAACAACTTTTTATGGATTTGATGAACCGAGTGTTCAGGCCTTACTTGGATTCATTCGTGATAGTCTTCATTGATGATATTTTGATCTATTTCTGCAGCCGAGAAGAGCACGAGAAACATCTTAGAGTGGTTCTTCAAAGTCTGATGGATAGTCAGTTGTATGCCAAGTTTTTAAAGTGTGAGTTCTGGTTGAGTTCAGTTGCATTCTTGGGTCATGTTGTATCAGCAGAAGGTATTCAGTTTGACCCGAAGAAGATTGAGGCAGTCAAGAACTGGCCTAGACCAACATCAGCTATAGAGATCCAGTGTTTCTTGGGGTTGGCAGGTTATTATCGTCGGTATGTGGAGGGGCTTTCATCCATTGCATCCCCGATGACCAGGTTGACAAGAAGGGTGCCCACTTTAGGTGGTTAGACGAGTGTGAGGCGAGCTTTAAAAAGCTCAAAACAACTTTGACTACAACACCGATGTTGGTTTTGCCCACAGGTTCAGGGCCTTATATAATTTATTGTGATGCATCTCGTATTGGACTTGGTGCAGTGTTGATGCAGGATGGCAAAGTCATCGCCTATGCTTCATGGCAGTTGAAGATTCATGAAAAGAACTATCCGGTCCATGATTTGGAGTTAGAAGCCATTGTTCACGCATTGAAGATTCACGAAAAGAACTATTCGGTCCATGATTTGGAGTTAGCAGCCATTGTTCACGCGTTGAAAATATAGATGCATTATCTGTATGGTGTGGCGTGTGAGGTGTTCACGGACCACAAGAGTTTGCAGTATTTGTTCAAGCAGAAGGAGCTAAACTTGAGGAAGAGAAGGTGGTTAGAGTTGTTGAAAGACTATGATATTACCATCTTATATCATCCGGGGAAGGCCAATGTGGTGGCCGATGCTTTGAGTAGGAAGTCAGCCAGTATGGTCAGTCTTGCTTATATTCCGATCGGTGAGAGGCCTCTTGCTTTGGATGTTCAGGCTTTGGCCAATCAGTTTGTGAGGTTGGATGTTTCTGAGCCCATCCACTTACTAGCTTGCACAGTCGCTCGTTCTTCCTTATTGGAGAGTATTCGAGATTGGCAGTATGATGATCCCCAATTGTGTGTCCTTAGAGACACGGTGTAGCACGGAGGTGCCAAGCAGGTTACCTTAGGAGATGATGGAGTTCTAAGATTGCAGGGTCGAGTTTGTGTTCCTAATGTGGACGGGCTTCGAGAATTGATTTTATAGGAGGCCCATAGCTCCCGGTACTCTATTCATCCGGGCGCCGCGAAGATGTATCGAGATTTGCGGTAGCATTATTGGTGGAGAAGAATGAAGAAGGATATCGTTGAATATGTGGCTCGATATTTGAACTGTCAGCAGGTTAAGTACGAGCATCAGAGGCCTGGTGATTTATTCCAGAAGAAGATTGAGATTTTTGATTGGAAGTGGGAGCGTATCACGATGGACTTTATTGTTGGACTCCCACGGACTCAGAGGAAGCTCGATGCAGTGTGGGTTATTATTGATAGGCTGACCAAGTCAGCACATTTCATTCCTGTTCCAATCTCCTATTCTTCCGAAAGGTTAGCTGGGATCTATATCCGGGAAATTTTTGCCTTCATGGTGTGCTCGTGTCTATCATTTCGGATCGAGGTATGCAGTTTACCTTACATTTTTAGAGAGCAATTCAGCGAGAGTTGGGCACACGGGTTGAGTTGAGCATAACGTTTCATTCTCAGACGGACGGGCAGTCCGAGTAGACTATTTAGATCTTGGAGGATATGCTCCGAGCTTGTGTCATTGACTTTGGAGGCTCGTGGGATCAATTTTTGCCTTTAGCAGAGTTCGCCTATAATAACAACTACCAGTCTAGTATTCAGATGGCTCCGTACGAGGCTTTGTATGGTAGGCAGTGTTTGTCGTTGGTTGGATGGTTCGAGCCGGGAAGGTTCGGTTGTTGGGTATGAATCTGGTTCAGGATGCCTTGGACAAGGTCGGGACTATTCGGGATAGGCTTCGTACAGCTAAGTCCGGGCAAAAGAGCTATGTCGACCGCAAGGTTCGAGATTTGGCTTTCATGGTCGGTGAGCGGGTATTGCTTCGAGTGTCGCTTATGAAGGGCGTGATGAGATTTGGGAAGAAGGGCAAGCTTAGCCCTAGGTTCATTGGCCCGTTTGAGATTCTTGATCGAGTGGAGGAGGAGGCTTAAAGACTAGTGTTGCCGCCGAGCTTATTAGTCGTGCATCCAGTGTTTCATATGTCCATGCTTTAGAAATATCATGGCAATCCATCCCACGTGTTAGATTTCAGCACTGTCCAATTGGACAAGGACATGTCTTATGAGGAGGAGCCGGTAGCTATTCTAGACCGACAAGTTTGTCAGTTGAGATTGAAGAGTTTTCCTTCTGTTCATGTTCAGTGGAGAGGTCAGCTTGCTAACGCATCGACTTGGGAGTCCGAGTTTGATATGCGGAGCCGTTATCCCTATCTTTTCCCCAACTCAGGTACTTCCTTCTTATGTCCGTTCGAGGACGAACAGTTGTTTTAGAGGTGGAGAATGTGATGATCCAAAAGGTCATCCCTTGTTTTAGAGATAAATTATGTGTTTCAAGGCCTTAGAAACCTCTTTCGGCATCACCTCGATTTGCTTACACAGTCCGGGTGCATAGCCGGAAAGCCATTATGTGAAAATCTATGAAATATAATAAATTTTGACTTAAAATTAAATTTAAGTTGACTTCGGTCAATATTTTAGGCCAACGGACCCGGACCCGTGATTTGACGGCCCCGAAGGGTCCGTAGGAAAATATGGGATTTGGGCGTATGCCCAAAATCGAATTCCGAGGTCCCAAGCCCGAGAAATAAAATTTTAAAGAAAATTATTTTCTGGAATATTTGTGAGTTTTTGGAAATGAAATGAGTTTAAAATTTGATGGTATCATGCCCGTATTTTAGTTCTGGATCTTGGTACAGGTCTTATATGTGATTTAAGATGAGTTTGTGAAATTTGGTTGGAAACGGACTGGAAATGACGTAAATCAGACCGTATTTGAGAAAAATGAAAAATTGGAAATTCTTATGTGATTTCATGATTTTGGTGCTAAATTCATAGTTGTTAATGTTATTTTGATGATTTTAATGCACGAGTAAGTCCGTAGAGTTTTTTTGAGGTAGTGTACATGTTTGGTTTGTATCTCCGAAGGCTCGGGTGAGTTTCGGATAGGTCTGGGGAAGTTTTTAAACTTATGGAAGTTGCAGGTTTTTGTTATTCAGTGCACAGGGGTTTTGTTCTTCGCATTCGCGTGGTCGCACTCGCGAACAAGTAAGGCAAATCCCTTGGGTGCCAGTTTTTGTCTTCGCAAACGTGAAGCCTGAGACGTGAACGCGAGGCTGAGGGGGGAGTACCCTTCGCGAATGCGTCCAGGCTCTCGCGAACGCGTAAGGCAATTGGCCTGGGGGGAAGGGTTCTCACTTGTTCTAAGAGAACGCGACCACTGGCCCGCGACCGCAAAGGCTCGAGGGGTCAAAGCTCTGCGAACGCGAAGTTCACCTAGGCCTAACTCATCGTGAACGCGACAGGCCTATCGCGTACGCGATGAAGGCCTATCCAGTGATTTTAAAACAGAAAAAAAACGGGACTTACCAAAAATTTCATAACTTCTTCTTCCAAACTCCAAATTGGGTGATTTTTGAAAGGGAACTTCACCGCAAATTCATAGGCATGTAACCTTAGACTCATTTTCTTCAATTTCCATTAACACCCATTAGATTTCTAGGCCTAAATCATGTGCTTGAGGGGAGAAAATTAGGGATTTGGGTAGAGTTAGGGCTTTTTGTATAATTGGTATTTAGACCTCGTTTTGGGGTCGGATTTTGGAACTAATTACATATTCGGGCTCATAGGCGAATGGGTGATCGGGATTTAGTCCGAACCTCCTGTTTTGACCAAGCGGGCCCGGGGTTGATTTTTGCCTTTTCGGGAAGAATGATAGGAAATCTATAATTAAGCATTGGAGTTGGATTGTTTAGAGTTTATTGATGTTATTAAGTCGAATATGTCTAGATACGATTGTTTTGGAGCCAAATTCAAAAGGAAAAGTGGTGTTTGAGGCTTGAGTTGGCCGTGGAAGTTCGAGGTAAGTGTTTGGTCTAACCTTAGCTTGAGGGATTAGGAGTTGAGTCTTATTTGTTACGTGTTAACTATGGAGTACGACGTATAGGCATGGTGATGAGTATCTATACATCGGTGTCAAGCATGCCCGTGAGTCTGGTATTATAGTTGTTATGATTCCGTTGTGGTTCATTGCGCTTCATATGAGGATTTTTATTACTGTTTTCTTGCCGGGATGTTATTCCTATTATTGCTCCCTTACCGGGATGTTATTATCTTTACTATTCCCTTGCCGGGATTCTTTCGATTGGTGTTGATAAAAGAAATAAGAACGGATTGCACGCCTGCAACGGTAATATATAAAATGGGAGCCGGTTGTATGCCTGCAACGATAATATATGAAATGGGAGTATATGAAATGGGAGCGGGTTGCACGCATACAATAGTGATATGTAAAATGGGAGCGGGTTGCACGTCTGCAACAGTAATATAAGAAATGGGAGTGGGTTGCACGCCTGCAACGGTATCTTATGAAATGGGATCGGGTTGCACGCCTGCAACGGTATTATGTGTGTACCTGTTCTTCTATTTCCTTATTTTGGTGGCAATTGTTTTTGGGCGTTTCTTATGTTTCTCTACAGTTGTTCTGTTGTTATCTGTTACTCCCCGTAGCATGTTTCCCCCTCCCAACTTTATATTAATTATCTGTTTCTATTTCCGCTGTATATGATTTAACTGCACAGGTTTATTTGGTAGTCGGGTCCTAGCCTCGTCACTACTTCGCCGAGGTTAGGCTGAGCACTAACTAGCACATGGGGTCGGTTGTACTGATACTACACTCTGCACTTTGTGCAGATATCGATTCCAGAGCATTTGGATTGCAGTGAGAGTGCTATCTTCTGTCCATACAGACGATCCGAGGTAGTGCTTGAGACGTCCGCGGGCCTCGGCATCTCCTTCTATCTTATCTCTTGCTGATTTTATTTATTCAGAGACAAACTTCGTATTTCATTCAGACCTTGTTTGTAATATTCTTAGGCTGTCTGTGAAGCTGTGACTCCAATTCTGGGTAGACTTGCTTGAACGGTTGTATTAGACATACTCAGTAGTTTTATTGTGTTCTTCCGCTTGTTATAATTTCCGTTGTATTTAAATTATTTCTCATATTTGCTAAAGTATAAAAAGAGAAAAAGGTAAATTTATCGAGTAGTCGGCTTGCCTAGCTCACAATAGTAGGCGCCATCACTACTCCCGAGGGTGGAAAATCCGGGTCGTAACAGATCTCTAGTCTAGCATGAATAAGAGCGCAAATGCAGTCATATAAGCCAAATAAATCATGAATCAAGATGAGCACATAATCAAAATAAGGATAAATTATCTAAATTCTATCTTAGACATGATAAACTTGATACGTGGATATACGCTCACCACCTTGCATATACACCACCCCAATACCTTAAACACATAACAATCAAGTCAAATCCTAGCGGTTTCCCTCTTATCCAAGAGACTTACCTCTTTCCCGGGATAACCTTAACCATAAATCGCATCAAAATCTTGTTCTAGCCCTCCAATCACGCAAATCCAAGGCCAACATCATCCAAGAAAGTCAAACAATGTTATAGAAAGCAATCTCGAACCATAAAGCTTCGATCTGTGATGAATCCCTAAAGTGTCAACAATAGTCAACCCAAGCCTGTGTGCTGAAAATCTGAAACCAATATCAAATTCAGATGACTCATAACCTAGCGAGTCCAAATATATAATTAATTTTCAAATTCGGGTCCAAAATCGATCTTCAAAATCTTAAAATACACTCTCTTAAAATGTAGACAAAAACTCCAAATCTTCCTTCAAAATCTCATGATTAAAGTGCATAAATTCATGGGAATTTAAGATAAATAGCCAAATACAAGTGAGATTACTTACCCACAAAGTAGTGATGAAAATCACCTCAAAAATCGCCTCTTACCTAGCTCCAAATCTCAAAATAGTGAAAATAAGTCAAATCCTCGAACTATAACATTTTGCCGAATAGTATAATCCCCTAGGTGGCACAAGTACATGAGAAACTACTGAATATGTACACGTCTGAATATATGATCAAAACTATCTGTGATAACGAAAATAGACAGGAGATAATAAAAAGATAGGGACTTGAGCACTGCGAAATAAATTCATGAGGTGCAGCTCACCCTGAATTTGTGAGAGCCTATGCTCAACAAGAGGCTCCGCTAGTACCCACCCGAGGGTCTACAAAAAGATGTGCAGAAATGTAATATGAGTACACTACAGTCAGTACCCAGTAAGTATCAAGTTTAACCTTGAAAAAGTAGTGGCGAGGCTATAGGCATCAAGATACTTATAACACATATATAATAGCAAACCCTTTAGGTATCAAAGATATGAAATAGTTGAAAGATATGGAGCATGCCTTTTCAATTCAAGAGATAATCATAATGCTGCTCACATATGATATTTAACGATCACATACTTCAACCAACGGAGCATATATAGGTGGCATGCAACAGTTGGCATTTAAATGAATGTTTCTCATTAAATCAAGGATGTCTATGCATGCTCAAGACTTTATGTCTTACCATAACCAGTACAAGATTCATGTACCATGATACACAATCCATGTATCACTAAAGCCCGATATAAAAGTCAAGTATTGACCCCAAGCACAATCCGAGTTTATTCAAGATTCAGAAGATAGTGTCTAATTTGTCTACATTAGATTGTGAGTCGTATCAACTTAGAAAATATATTCAAGCTACATTTTCACGTAGTGCTAAGAGTCTTGTATAGTTTGTTTTTTCTTTAGTTCATTTTTATATATTTGGGATCCTAGTAGGGTCAATTCAACCTTAGAATTTCATTATTTTATTAGCTTTATTCATGAGTACTTAAGAAGTACTTGAATTTTCTCAATGAAAGATCGTTTTGAGTTGTTCTCTATATTTCAAAGTTTTTGTGCTGAAATTAAAATTCAGTTTGGTGTTTCTATTCGCCCTTTTCGTAGTGATAATGCCTTAGAATATTTATCCTCTCGGTTTCAGCAATTTATGACTTCTCAAGAAATTATCCATTAGACATTTTGTCCATACACTCCTTAGCAGAATGGGGTAGCAGAGAGAAAGAATAGGCATCTTGTTGAAAATGCTCGCATACTTCTCATTCGATCCCATGTCCCGCTGCGTTTTTGGGGGGAATGCAGTTCTTAGAGCTTGTACGTAATTAATCGGATGCCTACAACTTCCATTCACAATCACATTCCATATTTTGGTATTGTTCCCTAGGTCACCCCAATATGCTCTTCCTCCTCAGGTTTTTGGGAATACATGTTTTGTTCATAACTTAGCTCCCGAAAAGATAAATTATCTCCTCGTGCTCTTAATTGTATCTTCCTTAGCTATTCTTGTGTTCAAAAGGGGTATCGTTGCTACTCACCTGATCTTCGTAGGTATATTATATCAAGCAATGTCATGTTCTTTGAGTCTCAACCTTACTTTACATCTAATCATGTGGATATATCTGAGGCTTTACATGTACCTACTTGTAAGGAATATATCGTTCCTCCTCTTACATCCCCATCGATGTCCACAATACCACCACAACCACTCCTACCTATACCAACTTCTGAGGAGTCTAAAGTTGTTCCTCCTACATCCCCATCCACAAGGCCACCACTCTTGACTTATCATTTGTCCACGTCCAACATTAGGCCCAAATGACTCACGTCCTGCATTAGCTTTTGCACCTACTGCAGACTTTTCTCCTCCTAATCCACCTAATGTACTTCGAAAAGGTGTACAATCCACACTTAATCTTAACCCCCATTATGTTGATTTAAGTTATCACCGTTTGTCATATCACCCCATTATGCTTTTGTATCATCTCTGTCCATTGTTTCCATGATAGTCATTAGGGTGCAGCTATTCGTATTCTTTGGTATATAAAACCATCTCCAGGCAAAGGACTACTATTCGAGAATCGAGGCTATGAGCATATTGTTGGATACACAGATGTTTATTGGGCAGGGCCACCTTCTGATAGACGTTTCACATCTGGATATTGTGTTTTAGCAGGAAGTAATTTGGTCTCTTGAAAAAGCAAGAAACAGAATGTAGTTGCTCGGTCTAGCGCAGAAGCAAAGTATCGAGCCATGGCTCTTGCAACATGTGAGCTAGTTTGGGTCAAACAATTGCTCAAAGGATTAAAATTTTGAGAAATCGGTCGGATGGAACTTGTATTTGATAATCAACTTGTCCTTCATATTACATCAAATCCAGTATTCCTTGAGAGGACCTAACACATTGAGATTGACTTTCACTTCATGAGAGAGAAGATTCTCTCAGAGATATTGTTACAAAATTTGTAAAGTCAAATGATCAACTTGCAAATAATTTCATCAAATCTCTTACTGGTCCTCGTATTAGTTATATATGTAACAAGCTCGATACATATAATTTATATGCACCAGTTTGAGGAGAAGTGTTAGAATTAGCTCATGTATAGCGTCCACATTGGTATAAAAAGCTTTAGGTATATGTAAACATTGTATATAAATAGGCTATTGTAAAACACTTAACGAACATCAATAGTATATATTTTTCCCCGTGCTTTCTCATATATAAATTATAGGTAATTCATATCTAAATGATATGTTCGCTATTTGAATATCATCTTACTCTCTGTCTCATCTAGACACCATATTCAAAATTCAGATACAACTGCAAAGGTATAGATTTTCAAATCCAATTGAAATTTTATTAACTTGAAATGATACAAAAATCACCATTCCTACAAAGACCATGGAAGGATACAAGTTTAAAAGAGAAGGGCACGGAAGCAAGACAGAAAAGAACGTAAGGCCTAAATAGACGAGCTATGATGTACCTCTAAGAATTCATACTCACGTGTACCTGAAAACGTGGGATCAAGTTCCTGCAAATGATTTACTACTTCTATTAGAAATCATGTCTCTAGATTAAAATCTTGGAGGCACAAGAGAAAGAGAGTGCGTACTTGGTAACGCTCTAATGCATTGTTAATTGCAACAACATTACCTTTACAAAGCTGGCAAATACCAGCATTAAGAAGATGCTCTCTAACTCCATATTTCAATAAGTTGTTCTTGACTAAGTCTCGTGCTATCTCCTCAAAGATCTCGGTTGCCCTCTGGAATCTGGGTGAATTTTGTGTCAGACAGTCAAATTTTCCAGGGAAGACCCAATTCTTGTTAGACATTGAGCAATTACAAGTTAAAATATTAGTTTATCAACATAAGTGAAGGTTCCGCGCTTTTAACATGGCATTTACAATAGAGGTCTTCCCTTTTATCAGTAGAGGTCTTCCCTTTTATCAGTAGAGGTCTTTTTTGAATCCAGAACTAGTTCCGTTTTCCTAACTCTTTGATAGTAACCCCTTTTTCTACTTTCCTTTTTTTAATCCTACCGAAGAGGAGATTAACAGCGCCAACATCTCCAGGGAGACTTGGATCAAGTTCAACGATTCTGCCGAGAATGTGTAAGATTAACAGGTAAGCTTAGCATCAATTTCAGATCTCCAGGATTATTTAAGACGTGTTCTGTATGGAATTTTCTTTTGTAAGTTAAAGTTCATATTTTGACCATTTTCCCTTTGTCTTACATGTGTCAATCTTTTCCCGTTCAACATTGAATTTTTCAATGACCACCATTTGAAATTCTTTCTTTTAAGAAAAACTATCATAGACCATCAGTACATACCTCTCTATTTGAGCAGAGAACTCTGCAATTTTTTGCTTGCACTGATTTGCAGTTGATGTTGCTGCATCTTCGCTCTGGAAAAGATCAGCTGCTTTCTCATAGTAAACGATAGCCTGCTCCCAATTTTTCTCTTGCTCATATAAATCAGCAATTTCCTGCATACAGAAGAAGAGTACCTAGAATCATTTGATGGAAGAAGGTATACTACCTCAACACGAAAATTACTCAATAAACACCGATTCACTACACTTTCTAAATATATAAGCACCTTAAAGTGTTAAATGCAGGATTTATTGAAGAGAAGGGAAGAAAAATAAACATTATATACGTAATACAAGAAACTGAAAAAACAGTTGTACAGATAAATGATCGAAGGTCTACAACCACGTTAACATGAAGTGAAAATGATGTAAATCAGGTTAAATAAATATTTTGAATTTCTGATTCAGATGCAAAGATGCAATTTCAAATTAACTGAAACAAATAAATTCTATAACGTCTTATTAACAAAAATATATCACTTCGCTAGTTATATTTCTTGTTTCTCGTCCATCAGCGATCACGTGCATGCCTTATAGCCTTGGTGCATGCATTGAAGGGCCGCCTAAGCAAGATGAAGCACCCATCCTGTGGTGCATCTATCTAATGAGCCTTGACAACATTGTTTGCCACTTGAAAGTTTGATTAAGCACACAGTACAAGCATTGAGAATAGCAGAACGCATATCCAGCTTCTCACGGTAAAAAAGCTATACCTTGTAATATCTTGCAGACATCCTTAGTCTTAATTCCAATCTCCAGAAACATGTTTACAGCCTGCTCTAGACAATATGTTGCCTCTGCAAAATATACGTGTTAAGAAATTCTTAGCCAAAGGAGAAGCTGACAAGAAAGGAAGGGATGAACGAATAAATTGTGATGATTTCATAGAAGATAACCCCAGAAATGATCAACGATATGAGACTATAGTGAAGATATACATGCTATATGAATTTTATTATCAGTTAATTATTGATGTATGGTGTACCATGACAGTTACCAAGCGATCTACTCAGGTTTGTGGTGCTAAGCTATATATTTCAACTAGTGACATTATCTAAAATTAAATTATTACAGTATGCTTTAAGAAAGTAGAGGAAATACATTGTGCAATTAACTATCACCACCTATGACCACTCAAAGATAAACTTCTCCAGTGAGTTGCTTCTCCCTAAACCCATCACCGTTTTCCTGCTGAAGGAATTCCGTAAATGCTTCTACCTATGGCAGGAACGGACTTATATAAAAATATGTCAAATACTAGTTTGAAGCACATTAAATGTTCTGCAACGCAAAAGTATTGCTCCAAAGAGGATGAGATATGCTTTAACTTACTAAACTTTAGTATTAGTCTTCTTGTAACAATGAGCAGCATCAGCATATGCATTAGCCGCCTCATGTTTGCTATCCAACTGTGAACATAAAGTAAAACTAATTTCAAGAAATCAGAACTGTATAGGAAAAGCATCAGATAGAGACATATTACAACAGGACAATAAAACATTACCTTCAGATGACAATTAGCCAATTTGACATATACCGCTCCAGCTTGATCCCCGTAAATATAAGTGATAATAGGCTATATAGTCGTCATTTATGTTGTAGATACCCATGCTTTGTTGTTATTTTTGTTATGAAAATGGCAGATTAAATGCTTGAATTGATGCTGTTTGGTTTCGCAGGGAATGCAAGATAGACAAAGAACAAAATGAAGCGTTTGGAGGCAAGAACATACACAAATCACCCACTTGAGAAGTACCCGAGTGCAAAAGAGAAGTTAAAAGAATTAAAAGCTGGAACAAAAATGTACAGGGATTTTCGCAGTTCGCCGCGGTCCACGTCGCGGTCCTTTACAGAAGGCGCCGCGGTCGACGCCGCGGCAACGGGAAAGGCTGGGCGCTTCAAGAACTTCATGGGCCAAAGTGTAAATCGGGAAAAGTTTTGTAAACCCTTTATGTAATGTAGGAAACTCGCCCAAAGGGGAGATAGGCTTAATTTTGGAGTTTGTTGGCAAGAGAATCAAGCGTGAGAGATCACAAAAACGCCATTACTTTTATTCTTCTTAATTTTCTTGCAAATTATGATTATGAATTCTTTAGCTATTGATTTACCCATTATCACGATTAGCTAAATTCTTAATCTAAGGTTTTGATGGAACCCGTTGGGAATTACTTGGTTGCTTAATCAATTTAATTAGGTTCTGTTGTATAATCTCTAATTGTTCATATACGTTTTGATTGTGGAATAGTTGAAAGGGCCCTCAATTATCCGTTCCTATTTATTGTGTATCTTCTTGAGAGAGAGTGCATATTTAGGTGATTGTATAAACAACATCACTCCCGGAGTATAAACGAGAGTCATAACCGAGGGTTTAGGGATTGGATTAGAGATAACAAAATCCCGGGTGCAATCTAAATGAACCGTATTGTGAAAATTAGCTAACGTAACTTGAGAGAGTGCGTTTAGTAGATTATTATAATTGCTTGAGAAAGAATTATAATAAAGTGAGAGTTCATGATTGTTAGAGATAGATAGATCCGAATTATAAAATATATACAACCAAGGAAAAGACCAACGGGGGAAATCAATACCTTAGATCTTCTTTATACTGTTTACACATTAAGCGAATTTACTTTTCAGTATTTATTAGTTTCAGTATTAGCTGTTAGAAAATCAACAATTGTGAATCCGAAAGTTTGAGAAAACAGGTTGAGGGAATTGAGTAAATCTGACAGTGGTAATTGGTGGGTTAATTCTCTGTGGTTCGACTCTGGGCTACAATACTCAGATTGTATTTGCAACGCCCGAATAGTCTTTTGTGAGACTCAGTTGAGCGTGATCAAATTTTGGCGCCGTTGTCGGGGAATTAACGGTGTTATCAATTACAATTGAAAGAAACACAAAGATCCCAATAGTAATCCGTGTT
>MU744311.1:16519-39003 GCA_026770625.1 Nicotiana glauca | reverse complement strand
GAGGACCTCAGTTGTGTTTGAGTTTTGTAGCTTACAACGCCATATGTAGATATTGTTATGCACTCAGTATGCTTATGACCGATGCTTGGTATTTTGTTATAATGAGCAAATTTGTCTCGATGTGCATCTCACTCTGTGAGATATTTGTGTGGATCGGGTAGCACACCGCCACGGGTATGTTATCTAGATCGGGTTGCACGCCGCAACAGTGTGATATTGGGAATAGTTTTTCCATATGTTATTTTATATGCCTTGCTTCCTGATTTCTAAAGAAAGTCTGTGTTAGGTATTGCTCGGTGAATGGCGCATCAGTTATGTCTTTTCAAGATTGAAGGGTGTATATTGCTTACTTCACCATGGGTGTGATGGATTGCTTGGTTTCAGACACCAATCTGTGCGTGGCTGTCTATTTTGAGCATAGAGACTTGAGGTACTTCATGTGTAACAGTGTTTGGATAAGATCGCGTATTGTAGCGAGGCTACGTGGAGATTAGACCATTCGGGGTAGATACAGGTATTCTATTTCTTTGAGGTGGGACGGGGTCCCAGCCTTGTGTTGTGATGGTACTGAGGAGATTGAGTTACAGCTCTTTCGTTGGAGTCATTTGTCATGATTTGAGTATGTTTGATTGATTGTTGATGATTTTCTTAAATTAAGTTTCTCTTCACCTTTCCTGGCTGGATTCATTCGAGCTAAGACTCAAGCCCTAATTTTACAGACTGCTAATTGATTGTCTTTCCTTATTTGGTCCAAACCGTGTACTATCGAACTATTTCCCTTAAATAATATTCTATGTATTGTGACGACCCGGCCCGTTGTCACGTGAGTTACCGCCCCGTTTCCCTCATATTATGCTTCACTATGTTTCAATATCAGTATTTAAGTTGATCGGGTAGAATTGGATTGGTTTTAGTTGGAAATGAGACACTTAGTCTCTTAGAAGGAAGCTTGTTTTGGAAAAGTCAACCGGAAGTTGACTATTTAGTTAGGAGGCTCGGATGTGAATTCTGATGATTTGGTTAGCTTCGGGGGATGATTTGTGACTTAGGAGTGAAATCGAAATTGAATTTGGAGCTCCGGTGTAGAATTAGGCTTGAATTGGCTAAGTTTGAATTTTGGCGAATTCCGGTTGATAGGTGAGATTTTGATCTGAGGGTCGGAATGGAATTTTGAGAGTTGCAGTAGCTTCGTTAGGTAATTTTGGATATGTCTGCAAATTTTCAGATCATTCGGGCATCGTTTGGTCGGGTTTTGATCGGAAGTGCATTTCGGAAGTTCTTGAAGAACTTAGGCTTTGTTTTGGTGAAATTTGATGATTTTTATGTTAAAGATCGTGTTTTGATGATTGGAACAAGTTTGAATAAGGTTGTTGGATGTGTTGGTGTTTTTGGTTGAGGTCCCGGGGGCCTCGGGGTGATTTCGGATGGTTAAACGGAGAATCTTGATGTTTGTTGCAGGTCTGGTGCACCTGGCTTCTGGTACTTCCGCATCTGCGGAAAAGGAGCCGCAGAAGCGGTTTCGCAGATGCGGCTAAGAGATCGCATAAGCGTCCACGAGGGACTTGGGTAATTCTGCAAAAGCGGACGGGGTATCGCTTCAGCGGGTCCGCATAGGCAAAAATGAGGTCGCAGAAGCAAAATGGTGAGATACGCATAAGCGGATGGTTGGGCGCAAAAGCGGAAGGCCAGGTAATGAAAACAGCATAAGCGGTCATATGGATGTAGAAGCGGTCCCGCATAAGCGGTTATGGGACCGCATAGGCGAAAATTTCTGAAGGGTCTTAATCAAACAGTGTTCGCGAATTTCAGAAGAAGAAAACAATTTGGACTTCGAACGAGAAGCGATTTTGGGCCATTTTGAAGAGGATTCGAAGGGATATCATAAGGTATGAATATTTGGCCTCGGAATATGTTATTATGGTGTAAAAACATTGATTTAATCACTGAAATTCAAGGATTTAAGGGTTAAAAATGGAGGTTAGGGCTTGAAACCTAAGAAGGTTTGAATTGATGATTTGAGGGGTCAAATGGACTCCGATTCTTGTGTATTTTATATGTACGGACTCGTGGCGAGTCGAGGATTCCGGTGATATGAATTTTGTAATTTTTCGAGAAGTGGGCCCAGGGCTCGGGTTTTGCCAACTTCGTATTTTTGGGTTTTTTTCGAGTTCTTTCAATTGGGTTATGTTCCATTAGCCTGCTGTAATGTATTCGTTGTGGTTTTGACTAGATTCGACGCGCGAAGAGGAGGATTCGAGAGGAAAAGGCATAACGGACTAGTTTTGTGGCTGGCTTAAGGTGAATAATAGATGTAGATGATGACCTAAGGGTTTGAAACCCAGGTATATCATACTGTGACGCTATATTGAGGCGAGACACGTACTCTACGGTGAGTGCGGGGTCGATTGTGATTGGGGACTATGGCTTAGTCCTACCAAATGATGGTAGTACTGTGTTATTGGCTAGAAATTAGTTGACAAACCTCCTACTTGGATGGTTATGGTTATATTTGGGATGTATGCCGATTATTTGGATCCCGTGGGGATTATTATCACTATTTCCATGTTGTTTAGCATGTTTTCATGATATCAGTCCTGAGTTAAACACTGTCTTTAAATGGCTAGTAAATTTTAAGTTTTTAACCACTTAATTTATAATTTCTTATAATTGGAACTGAAATTGGTAAGTTTGACTGTGCCCATGTGGCTTGCATGCATATAATTGGACTGATTGTGGATCGGGTTATACGCCGCAGCGAATGTTACGAAGATATTGCGCTTGGGCTATAGGAGCCCCTTCGGAGTCTGAACCCCCACAGTGAGCGCGAGTACCCAAATGGATCGGGCTGTACGCCACAACGGTTATGTGCATTTGCATTGCATCCATGCATTGACATCTATCTGTTTTATCTGTCTCTACTTGTTGTTATTACACTGTTAAATGTGTAGGAGTACTGGTTTTAGCTTCACATTGTTGTATTTTCGGGATTTCTTACTATCAGTCGTTATACATGTCTATTACCACTGAGTTGGAACTACTCACTTTACTCCCTGAACCATATGTGCAGATCTAGGTACCTCGGGAGTTTAGCTAAGCTTTTGCTGATTTCAGAGTTTATCCGGAGTTGTCGAGGTAGCTGCCTGACGTCCGCAGGACCCGACTCCTCCCCTATCCCTTTTATTATCTTTTCGCAGTTTTGAGACATTGTATTATTTGGAGCCTTGTCACACTGTATTGTTAGAGGCTCTAGACTCATGACCCCCAGGTCTTTGGGAGTTCATTCCGTATTATCGTGATATTCAGCTTATTTCTATCTATCAGTTTATACTTTAAGTTTTATTGCTATTAATGATATTCAAATAATTGGTTTTGAGCTTCATGCTCGGGTTGAGAGTGTAAATGGTCGGGCTTGCCTAGCAGTTATGTTGGGCGTCATCACGACCGGGATTGGGTTCGTGACATGTATCTACCCTTATTGTACTGCTTTGGAAAAGATTTTGAACCAAACCCTTTCCTTAATTATCCTACCAGTTTGAAATCAATTACCTTTAATGAAGGGAAATCACTGAAACTAATTTTCAAAGTTATTTTCTTACCTCTTTCTACTTGTTTTCTGCACTATAAAAGGGGGCCACCCTTTTGCACTTGAAAAAAAGGCTTAACAAGCTTGACACACAGACTCTCAATTCACTACTTTCTCTGCATTACTTCTGCATTCAAAAATACAACTTTTCTACACTCTTTCTCAATCAAAATTGCTTTTCTCACTTATAGTATTGAGCACCTTGCTCCTCTTCTCCCTTTATTTTCTGAAACATTCTCAAAGTTCTCTTTGAACTCTCAAGTATTTGCTGAAGACTTGAGTTTGCTCCTGCTGATCTCTTGCTGTCTGCTTACTCTATTGTCCTGCTATTTTAGTGCTTTGCATATGGTATGTCATTCTTAGTTAAATAATGCCCCTTCACTATGTGTTTATTTTCTAGCCTGTTATGCTTTCTTTCACCATGTGGCTGTTATGCTTTCCTTCATTATGTTTCTGCAGCTCTGTGTGCTCTTTTCTCACGTGAACCCCTTTCCTTTTACCCCTTTATATGAGAGTTGTAGTTCAAGACATAGCAGCATTTCACATTGTTGTCTATGACTCTGAACTAGGTTCCTTTGAACCTCTAACTCAATCAATTCCCACTTCCCTTCTCTCTTTATGTGCTGAGCCTTGACTCAAGTCTGGTGGTATCCTAATCACCATCCAGACTCAGGTCTGCTCTTAATTTGTTTGGACCAAGCAACTGGTCAGGGGTATGCCAGTCTACACCCATGGCTGGGCATGACTACCATTTTCTATGGTTCCCTAATCCCTCTTTCACTTTGCACTTATTCCTAGTTCTAAGTTCTGCCCCCTTTGGTAAGCCATGCTTTGGGACCCTGGAGCTCCCTCTGAACTTGGATGCCTGAGGGCTGGCTATTCCATACTACACTATTTTGTTCTAATTGTTATCCAGAATGTAAGCACTGCCTGGAGCCATTGAGGCTCCTTGGAACTCTGAAACACTTTGGATAAGAGAAGGCTTTGGAAATCTGGATCCCGGAATCAGTTAAACGCATGTTGTTGGACATCAAGATTGAATTAGGCTACTTGGATCCAGCTGTTAGCTTTTGATGTATCTTTAATTTTAGTTTGATTTGTAAATAATCTTTGTATGAAACTTGGGGGATATAGTAAAAAGGGGTGTGGGAGGGTTCTACCTTCCTGCATCAATAAAAGGGTAGATATCATGTCTTTAGGACTTTAATTTCCTTACTAGACATCTTGCCTATAGCTCTGTTTAACGTTTTAATTCAGTCACCTAGATTCCATGCCTATAGGGTTTAACGCTTAATTACACTACAAGTCATCTAGGTACCATGCCTATAAGGTTTAATGTTTGGTCATATTGCACACAATTAGAAAATCATGCCTATAGGACTTTAATGTTCATGTAAATCAATGCATATAGAAATCATGTCTTTAGGACTGCATATTCATTAGGCAAGCTATAGGGCTAATCAAACAATCATCTTTTTCATCAATTTAATAAAAAGTATAAAAATCGAATGTAGATATCATGCCTGTAGGATCTTATATCAAATCCAATTAATTCGTTTTAAGCAATATGAGTCTGTTAACTGGTCCTTAAACATTTTAATTCAGTAACATTTTCAAAAGCCTCCATCTTTTAATAAACCCTTTGGACCAGTATACTTTTAAGTTCTTCAAATCTGCATCTTTGAAACAGTTTCTTTCTTAATGTTCTGCCTAAACATTTTCCTACTAAACTTTGATTTTCCTGAACTCATCTTTTAAATATAGTTCTGCAATTCGTTCTTTTTCTTAAAAACTCTGCCTTTTTCTCTGAAATTCTTTACAATTATTTCTATGTTCAGGCAGTCTGCCTACCTTTCTTTAACACTCATTTTTAACTTGCTGCAATCTATACTTCCTTTTCAAAAACTCTTCTGCAATTACTTCTTTAACCAGTATTTTCTGAATCACTCGCTTAAAATACCTTTATTTCTGACAATTGGATCCAAGTTGCCTAATGCAAACTTTCTTTCTAAACGTATGTATTAAACCAATCCGCTCGCTGCTTAATTTTTGAAGACCAAATCAGTATGTGCAAGACATGCTAAACTAAGTGTTGTTTGGTTAAGGGGTACTTGAGCCTTACTTATTTGCTTGTTCATCCCTATATCTGTTACTTGTTTTTGTATGTCGCAATTAGAATTTTTACCTTTGAACTCCCTATATGCCTATATCCCTTCCTTCCCCTTTAAGATTAGAAGTCCTGATACCCCGGGACTGATAGGATGGGACGGGTACTAGCATGCAATAAGTAAACGAGACTAATTGCATTTAAATACCTTAACGGGGTGGGAAGGGAAGACATGGAGATGATGATTACACAATAACACTATGTGCACAATCAGGTGTCGGTGTTGTGAGAATGATCCATGTAATGTATAAACCTAGGATGATCCACAACACCGACACCTGATTGTGCACATAGTGTTATTGTGTAATCATCATCTCCATGTAATGTATAAACCTAGGACCCCCCCTCCCCTTCCCCTTTTGTTAGTTTAATAATTTTTTAGAATTTTTAAAAGTTGTCCAGTCTTCAACTTCCATTCCTTGTAATTCTTTCAAATTACTCGTACCAATTATTTAACCCCTTACTTGTATCTCTTCTTTAATCACAAAAACTACTTCCTTCCAAGCTTCAACATTTCTAAATCCTTTTCCCATTCTTATTTGTAACCGTTTCCCATGTTTGCAATGCTTGTTTGTTTATTTGTTTGCTTGCATTTAAAGTCACAATTGTAGCATGGCCGGGAACCACACTAGTGGATCTTGAGGGGTGTCAAACACCTTCCCCTCGAGATAATTTCAAGCCCTTACCTGAACTCTGGTTTTCTATCTTTATTTCTTTTTAAAGTGTCCTAATGCACTATAATCATTAGGTGGCGACTCTCCAAACTCTTAAAAAAATCCAATTCCCAAAGTAGGAAAAGAGCTGTCCTCCCAAATGTCGTGAACTCGATTTCGCTCTTTAGGAAAAAAGGGGGCGTCGACAATATGTATATTTGGGACTTCAGGATGGTATCCTGAAAGATCCCCATTTGATATTATTAGAGTTGAGTTGTATTTTCCTTCGGTGTTTACATTGTTTTTGTGTGGTGTTGTTATTCTTTAAACTTGTGTTATTTTCACTGTTGCTCATACTTATACTGTTTTCTATTATATACTGTCGAATTATATCTTTTATTTAACCTCAGTAGGGCCCTAACATTCCTCATCACTACTCAATCGAGGTTAGGTTTGGCACTTACTGAGTACCGTTGTGGTGTACTTATGCCCTTTCTGCGCATGTTTTTCATGTGCAGATCCAAGTACATCTACTAAGGCTTACTATTCTTGAGGCGAGTCGACTCTATAGGATTTCGAGGTATATCTGCCACATCCGCAGGTGGAGGAGTCTCTTTTTATTCCTGCATTTAGTATTTAGCCCTTCTGTACTTTCTGTTCTTGTTAGACAATCTGGAGATTAGAGCTATGCAGTGTTTTTCTCAGCTTGTGGATCCGTGAGTTTCCAAGTTTTGGGATAGTGTATCAGATTTATGGAGAAGTTGTGTGTATATGCCGAGTGATATTTAAATATTTTTTCTTTTAGTTATTTTTGGTTTTTGCCTATTTATTCCGCAAGTTTAGTTCATTTTTCGCATTGTTAGGCTTGCCTAGTCATAGAGACTAGGTGCCGTCATGATAGTTCACGGAGGGCGAACTGGGGTCGTGACACAAAGTATGGCGCAAATCCCGGGATAGGATTGTACGATTCCGTACTAAGGGTTTAGACAATTGTACCAAGAATATTCGTTATTGTAAATGGAAATATTCCTCATTTCCGGTTCCCCTATCAACTCCAACTTTTGTTGCAGCTAAGACATCGAAGTGTTAGCCCCCGAAGTAAGGCCAAGAAGGCCATACTCTATTAAAATCATAGTTACCTGCTCATCTATCTCGGTCTCCTTTTGCCGAGCTTTGGCTAGTTTCAGCCCGAAGATTCTTAAGCTCTTCCTCCTTTTGGTCACAGAGGAGCCTCAGGGCTTTCTCTTCACCTGAAACCTTCCTAAGCTCGGCCTCACATTGGCTCAGCTCGGCTCTAAATTTGATAATGTCCTATGCATGCAACGAAGATATATCAGACAAAGGAAAAAGAAAGAAAGAAAAATTGCAACAATGAAAGTTAGTATTTAGCTAAGAACGAAGATATTAAGCCTCTTCGAAGAGGGTGGATGCATCGTTAAGGTCGACGATATCATCGACCCTAGCAAAGCAACTCTGAAAGGGATCTTAGTCGAGGACCTTGCTCAGAACGGGCATGCACAGAGCATTAGCTTCTTCAATTGCCTCATCGGAATAAGTTGGCGGAGAAAGAGAGTGACTTGTTTTCATGGCCCCGAGCTCTTCACTTGGGGGTTCTCATTAGCTTCAAAGGCTTCCGCACTCGCCCCTTCCGGTATATTTGTTGAAGGTGGAGGAACGATCTCGACCCCCGGGGATGCGGGGGCCTTGCCTGAGTCTTTCTTTGGTTTTCCCTCACCACGGGGTGAGGTCTCTTGTTCCGAAAGCTTGGCGGTCTCGATTGGTTTCCTGGTTCGATGCACCAAATCCACCTCTTCACCATCACTCTCTTCGTCATCCGGGGAATCAGGGGCCGGATCTGCATCCACATGAGCAAATCTCTTCCGCAGCCTTCGATTTGGGGATTTCTTATCTTGAGGGACTTTGGGCTTCGAAACCCTCTTTCTTTTGTTGTCTTTCCACGCTTTCGAGACCGGGGACTCGGTCTCTTCCCTGGACAGGACTGGCCTTATTTCAAAGACATCTTTGAGGCATGCACAAGTAAATATGGATGAGTTGACGCGACCAAATGAAAAATATCCGAAACATAGAGAAAGCACTCACCATGATGTTTTGCCTCCCATTTGCCCCTCGATAAATCACTCCATTTGCGCTAATTATATGAGGATGTCACGACCAATTTTCAGACCCATTCCTCGAGATCGGGGACATCGTGAGGTGTCCAAGCAATAGTTATAGAAAAGATAATAATATTATGAGATGTGGAAGCAAAGTATATACGGATATCAGAAGAAGAACTCCACTTACGGTTAAAATTCTCTCTCCGGGAACGACATTTTGTCTCGAGGATGACATCCGAAGTCCTTACTCTAATGAAGTGGCTCATCCAGCCTCGATCTTTTTCCTCGTCGTTGCTAGCAAAGAAGGCTTTCTTTGTCCGATGTTGCAGCTTGATGAGCCCTCAAAACACCTGGGTTCGGTATAGCCGAATAAAATGGCTGAGGGAGAACTCCAACCCTTCGTCCTTTCAGGAAAAGTAGTGCATCATGATCATGATGCGTCAGAAAGAGGGATGGCTCTAACCGAGGGTGACCTCGTACGTTTTACAGAAGTTGATCACTACCGGATCAAGGGGACCCAGTGTGAAGGGATAAGTGTAAACACTTAAAAGCCCCTCCACGTGGGTAGTGATACTCTCCTCGGGGTCGGGGATCTGAACCACGGCCTCGTCCCCCCAGCCACCGTCCCTCTTCATATCTTTGAGGTACTTTTCTGATATCAAACTGATGTATCGACATGCATGCTCGCATTGGCCTGGGACATCAGGGGGATTTTCAATATTAAAGTCCTTCTTAATCATACTCGCATTGGTCGGTCGAGATGATGAAGAAGATGGTGCTTTATCTTTTTTTGGGAACTGATTTGGAATTTTTATCCATGATTCTAAGCTAAAAGGTACGGACGGTGGCAGGACGTGGTGTTTTTACGAGAACTTGGTGTTTTCCGGCGCTAGGAGGCGATGGAAACATGTGATTAGAGAGAGATAGAGAAGGGAAGGACGTAAAAAAGAGTAAAGTTCTTTATTCAAAGGAATAGCCTCATATTTATAGAAGGACAACGAGGGTTCGGCACGACGCTAGTGGCCGACCAATACTGGCGTACATTCAATATTTTGGGGAAGTGGATCGATGGGACGTTTCAGTCACTTCGAATGCATGCGTCACAGAAATGACATCATCATTAAAGACTTTGGGAAAATGAGGATCAAATCGTTTCTTATTATCTTACTTTAAGAAACGTGGGGACTATCTGTATACTGCCGAGATTGAGTGTCTTTGATCTATATACTCGAGAGGTCGTCCGAAGTTCGAGGCCGAGCAAGATCAAGTTCGAGCTCGAGGGACCAGACCCGAGTTCGAAGATAGAGCACGATATGTACAGAGGACAAGTGTGACCGACCCCGAAATAGTACCATCATGAGTTTGTACTAGAACAAGCTAGATTCCTGCCACGTCCCCAAAGTCATGGCGCAAATCCTGGGATAGGATTGTACGATTCCGTACTAGGCGGTTAGACAGTTGTATCAAGAATATTCTTTAATGTAAATGGAAATATTCCTTATTTAGGGTTCCCCTAATATATAAAAGGGGACCCCAATCATTTGTAACATCATTAATCATTGGGAAAAGAATACACTCTCTACTTTGTCGCCTATTGTTCATCAGAATTGTCCTTAGCTCTATTGTTTCACTTTAATTTTCTTACTTAATTGTTCTTACCGTTCTAAGCTCACCTTGAGGTCATTGTTGTTGAATAACACTGGTTTGATTCACTTGCCTCATTCATTTCTACTTCATATTTCTTAATTATTAATTAGTATTGAACTAAATCACATATCTTTAAAACCACAAATCAAGTTTAATTGTTACTCGTATTTTCGAGGCAAACAAATATATATTCATTTCATTCAGTATACTGAAGTAAAAAACACAAATTTTCATATGTCGGTATACGTTTAGAAGGAATCAAATAAATTGATTTATCTATTGTCTATTGAAACATCTATATTTGAAAATTTTCGTCATGAAACTCGATAATTATTCACTAATCAAATAACAATCTTACATTCATATATTCTTTTCAAACCTACCTAACATTAACGATTAAAACAATAAATAAACCACTCATTTAATTTAGAAGAATCTAAAACTAACGAAATAACTTGAATACGTATATACAGCTTTATTACGGCTATAAAACATAGTATAAAGTAAGATTTCTAAAACAATAATTATTTATGACCATAAAAAATTATAAATTTACGTATATGGCTATGTATTGTGACGACCCCGCTGGTCGTCTTAAGAATTAACGCCTTTATCCCCCTATTAACTGCTTCCCCCGAGTTTATTTCTGCTATTATGATTTGCCGGGATGTTCGGTTTTAAGTTTCAGAGAGTTTTGGGACACTTAGTCCCTAAATGAGAGCTTAAGTGTTGGAAAGTTGACCGTAGTAGGAACAGTGAGAAGACGGCCTCGTAATGGAAATCCGATGGTACCGTTAGCTACGTTAGGTGATTTCGGACTTAGGGGCGTGTTCAGATTGTCTTTTGGAAGTCCGTAGCTAATATAGGCTTGAAATGCCAAAAGTTAAATTTTTGAAGTTTCCAGTTCGATAGTGAGATTTTGATTCGAGGGTCGGAATGGAATTTTGAGAGTTGCAGTAGTTTCGTTATATCATTTGGGATGTGTGTGCAAAATTTCAAGTCATTCGGAGGTGATTTGGTTGGTTTTTTTTTTTTTTTTAATCAAAAGCGTAATTCAGAAGATTTGAAAACTTAGGCTTGAATCCGACGCGTTTGCGAAGAGTCAGTTGAGAAGGAAAAGACTAATCCTTCGTATTCGCGAAGGGCTGGATGCTTGTGAACCACGTTCGCGATTGGGCTTCGAGTTCGCGAAGGAGGAAATTGGCCTAGTAGGATTTTGTGCATCGCGTTCACGTGGTGCCTGTCGCGCTCGCGAAGGTTCGTCTGGGTAAAGCATCGCGTTCGCGAGGGCCTTGTCGCATTCACGAATAAGGAAAAATGTTCAAAGTTATTTTTTTCTTCGTGAATGCGAGGTTGTGACCGTGTTCACGAAGAAGGAATTATATGGGCAGATATAAGATTTCAAAATCGAGGGTTTAGCCATTTTTATCAAAACTTAAGCTTGGGAGCTCGGATTTGAGCGAGATTTTGAGGGATTTTCAGAGGTATCAATTGGGTAACAATTATAAACTTCTTTTTGATTATAACACATTAATCTAAACAAGAATTTATCATTTAATTTCGGGATTTGTATGAAAATTAGGGAAACGTTCTTAGGCCAAGAAATTGAGTTTTGAATGGGGATTTGACATTGGATTTGGATAATTTTTATATGGTTAGACTCGTGAGAGTGTGAGAATTCTGGAAATGTAAATTTTACCTGATTTCGAGATATGGGCTCGAGGGGTGTTTTGGTCGTTTTACCTAATTTCGCGTAATATCTTAGAATTTAATTGTAGAATCAATTACTTGAAGTGTTATTAACAATATGCAATTGAATTGAATAGATTTGTGCCATTTGGAGTTGGATACTCGTGGCAAAAGCGTGGTTTCAGGTTGATTTGAGCTTGTTCGAGGTAACTGTTTGTCTAACCTTGTGTGGGGGACTATTCCCTTAGGATTTGGTATATTTGATAATTGAAATGTCTTGTACGTAAGGTGACGAGTGCGTACTTGTGCTAATTATTGGAAATTCGGTTTTCATTAAGTACTACTAGTATGTTTACTTTCCTGTTTAGTTCTTGTACTATTTAAGCCTGTGTTAGCTTAGTAAAAGCATGCCTAAGTGATTAAATTACCTTATTTGTTAACTGTTTTACTTGAAATCTGTGCAGCATACTAGGCTAGACTATTTGTTTGCCTTAATATAAAGTTTGATATTTTCTAAGCATTTCTCTTGTTGCTATTGTGTATTTACATTGGGACTACGGATGTGGGATTCCGGTAGCTCCCCCTTGTCTGTTTACATTTGGGACTACGGATGTGGGACTCCGGTAGCTCCCCCTACACAGTGATATGGAACTACGGGAATGCATCCGGTAGATTCTCTCAGTACTGGATATTTATGTTTGGGACTACGGAACGGGATTCTGGTAGATCCCCGTGTACTATGAGATGGACAAGGGACGGTATCTCGAGATACTTATTGGATATGTATATTTGGGACTTCAGGACGGTATCCTGGAAGATCCCCGGTTGATATTGTTGGAATTGACCTGTATTTTCCTTCGGTGTTTACATTGTTTCGGTGTAGTTGTTGTTGTCCTTTATATATGTATTGCTTTCACTGTTGCTCATACTTATATTGTTTTCTATTCTATACTGCCGAATTATATCTTTTATTTAACCTCAGTAGGGCCCTGACCTTCCTCATCACTACTCAACCGAGGTTAGGCTTAGCACTTACTGAGTACCGTTGTGGTGTACTCATATCCTTTTTGTGCATATTTTTCATGTGTAGATCCAGGTACGTCGACTCAGTCCTACCACCCGTGAGGCGAGGCGACTAGAGACTTCGAGGTACATTTGCCGCGTCCGTAGACTGAGGAGTCTCTTTCTATGCTAGCTTTTAAACATTTTCCCTTCTATTTTTCTTGCTTTGTTAGATATTCTGGAGTTATACATTGATAGATATTCAAAGGCTTGTGGATTCGTGAGTTTCCAGGCTTTGGGATAGTGTATCAGATTTTGAGGAGTTGTGCGTATATGTCGAGCGACATGTAAATAGTGTTTCCTTCAGTTATATTTGGCTTTTGATTATTTATTCCGCTAGTTTAGCTTATTTTCCGCATTTTTTAGGCTTACCTAGTCGTAGAGACTAGGTACCGTAACGATAGTTCACGGAGGGCGAACTGGGGTCGTGACAAGTTGGTATCAGAGCTCTAGGTTCATAGGAGTCATGGATCACAATCTGGTTTATTAGAGTCTCGATGATCGGTATAAAGACGTCTGTACTTATATACGAAAGGCTATGTAACTGTTAGAAAAATTTCACTTCACTTGATTTCCTTGTCGTGCGAGATTTTTTCTATCAAAATTCTAAACTTCTGTCTTATATTCTCTCACAGATAGTGAGGACACATGCTACCCGAGGTGCTCTGGCACCCATGTTGTCACGTCCCAAAATCCACTAAGGGTCGCGAAGGCGCCGGACACCTCTGTCAGGCCAGCCAACTAAATTATCCATTAAACACTCTTTTAATACTTTTGAAAAATCTAGGGTTTTTACTTCCATTTTTCATAAATAAAAAGAAATCACTACTGGAATTCAAATGTAAATAATAACAATTAGTACAAAACCGTTGAAACCCATCCCAGAAACCCGGTGTCACAAGTACATGAACAACTATTGATAAGGAAAGTAAAATACAGCATCTGTCTAAAATACAGTGGACATGGAATAAAAAATAAAATACTGAAAGAAACTACACTGGCTGCGGGTTGTCTCGAACAATGCAGCTCACCTAGTCCCAGAGTTGTCCGTGCTGCTATGCCCAATAGACTGCTAGAGGTATATATACCTGTGCAACAAAAATGCACAGAAATGTAGTATGAGTACGTAATCAATGTGTACTCAGTGAGTATCCCGCCTAATCCCGAAGAGGTAGAGACGAGATGGCCAACTCCGACACTCACTAGAGGTCAATTAGCAATATTCTATAAGTGCGAGGATAATCATGGATTTGTATAGAAGTTCTGATTGTGAAGCCAGAAAAAAACAGGTAAACACCATAAAAAATAAATCAAGGGCTTCTTGAGTCTGTTCTTTATTATCTAATCATTTTATCTCATCCACGTAGGGCCAATTCCACATTTACAATTTTCAAGTAACAGATAAACATGCGCAAATTATGCCGAGGTCGACGGCCTGCTCCAACAGAAATGTAAATTGTGCACTGCCGAGGGTCGAGCGGCACGAACCATAGATGTATATATTCTCACCGAGGCGTTCGGCCCGTTCCATAGATAAACACATATCCTGCTCGCGAATCATCCATGCGACGCAGGCACACATAAAATACATGCTCAGTTAGTCAAATAAGAACTTATCGGGGAATATTTATTCAAATAAAACCAATTCTCCTTTAAAATTTTAAGAAATGAAGTTTAATCCTTTTAGAAATTTACTTATTAATTCGATATAAGTTAAGCAATTCAAGCTACCAATGGGTTTACAATTAATCCACGTGCAACAAGCTTTTGGGTCCTAACTACCCGGACAATAGCATAATAGTAGCTACGCACGGATTCTGGTCACCTCGTGCGTACGTAGCCCCCACAAATAGGAGCACATAATCAACTACTTCACCTATGGGGTAGAAGACTCCTCACAAGATTAGAAAGGATACTCACCTCGCTCTGAAGACTCAAAACCGGCATTCTACATTCTTCCAAAGGCTTGCACCAACGCACAATGCTCCAAAACTAGCCAATTAACGACAAACTAATGAGAATATGCTTAAATACTTGTTAACAATTCAGATTATACAAATTCCCAACTCCTCTTAGTGAAATGACCAAAATGCCCTCGGGCCCACATGCCCGGAATCCATAATTTTTCAGAGATAAAGGTTACCCATGACCTTAGGGACTCAAATACATAACTTTCTCTTAATTCTATACTCAAAATCGTGGCTAAAATCCAAGATTATAGTTTTCTAGGTTTTCAACCAAAACCTCAATATTTACTCTAATTTAAATGTCTAAATCCGTATATAAACTTGTATTTAACTCAAAACTAGTAGAAATCACTTACCCAAAGCTTGGTGACGAAAATGGCGCTCAAAAGTTGCTCCAAGTAGGCTCCCATGGAAGAAAATGAGGTTAAATGAGCAAAAACCCGATTTTAAAAGATCACTGCCCAGACGACCCTTCTATGCGATCGCAACCACAGCTCCGCGATCGCACAGGGCAAATCTGCTACCTCCAAATTCCTCATATGCGTTCGCATGAAAAAAAACTGCGATCGCATAGGCCCAGGTCTCCTTCTTCTGTGATCGCATTCAGCCTATTGAGATCACATAGAACAATTCCAGCCCCCTCAACTCTTGCTCTATGCGATCGCATAGAGTAAAAATCTGTTGCACATATACCAGCAAACCAGCAGTCCTCACGAGGCGAAAATCGATCCGTTAACCATCTAGAATCCACCCGAGGCCCCCGGGACCACAACCAAACATACCAATCAATCCCAAAACACATTACGGACTTCCTCAGGGCTTCAAATAATATCAAACAACGCTAAAATCATGAATTACACCCCAATTCAAGCTTAATGAACTTTGAAATTTCAAACTTCTATTTCCGATGTTTAGACCTATCAAATCACGTCCGATTGACCTCAAATTTTGCATACAAATCATATTTGACATTACGGACCTACTCCAACTTTTGGAATTGGATTCCGACCCCGATATCAAAAAGTCAACCTCCGATCAAACTTCCCAAAAACCTTCAAATTTCTATCTTTAGCCAAATGGCTTCAAAATGACCTATGGACCTCCGAATTCACTTTCGATCACGCTCCTAACTCCAGAATCACCATACAGAGCTATTACCAGACTCGGAATCCCAAATGGACATCGATAAACCTGAAATGCACTTTAACCCAAACTTAAGAAATTCCTTCTAAAATGCTAACTTCCACAATAGGCGCCAAAACTCTCCCGGTTTATCCAAAACCCAATCTGGGCATACGCCCAAGTCCGAAATCATCATACGAACCTGCTGGATCCTTCAGATCCTGATTCCGAGGTTGTTTACTCAAATTCCAGTCCTAGTTCATTCTTTCAATTTTAAGCTTCTCAAATGAGAGTTTTCATTTAAATTTAACTCCGATCTTCTTGAATTTAAATTCCGACCATGCGAACAAGTCACAATACCTGAAATGAAGTTGCTCATGGACTCAGACTGCTGAACGACGCGCTAGGGCTCGAAACGACCGGTCCGGTCGTTACATTCTCTCCCACTTAAACATACATTCGTCCTCGAACGTGCTGAGAACTATACTGAAGTAGTCTGAAATGGATGTTTAACTTCTCATGCACCTCCCCGTGCTACCACAACTTAGCTGAGCACATTGGCTCGGCAAATTCTGAAGATATTCCCTTTTAGTCAAGTAGTTAAGCCTTAGAGCCCAATTCCAACATCCGGAATTCTATGTCATGTCTGTTTCCAACATACGATCCCCATATCAATCACTATACGATGTACTCAAACATAACTACATAAATCTACTGAATTCACACTTTGCATCACTTTACTCATAGGACCATAATAAAATTTCTATTTGAATTAATCGAAATTCCACGAATCGGATGCTCCCATTGCACCTCATGACCTACATAGGTCTTACTCTAACTATTACAATACCGCCACGACGGATGAGATGCCGAAATTAATAATCAACTGCCGAGTCAACCAATCATCGAGTCTATACTTCTGACAAGAAACATTACCATATTCTGAACCAAATAATGGTCTTCGCTCCATAATATACTTTATATAATCAGATTGCACTGATCCTAAATCCCACAATCTCATCTTACCCAGTACGAACTGCTCAGGCAATAAGCCACTCCGAATGCGATCAAAAGTCTCATATGATGCCACAATGTGCCAATAGGCCACCAATCCGAACATAACACAAATAGGAAATCGAACTCTAGAAGGAATTACCTAACTCCCGCACTACTATGGACTTTCCTTAGAAAATAGGAAGCAAGACATACAAAATTAGCATATAGAAAACTACACTCATTATCACATTGTTGCAGCGTGCAACCCCATCCACACAGCATAACCATGGCGGCATGCCATCCGATCCTCACAATATAACCATGGCGGCGTGCCACCCGATCCTCACAATATAACCATGGCGAAGTGCCACCCAATCCACACGTAGAACTCACATAAGGAGATACACATCAAGCTAATTTGCTCATTGCGATAAAATACCGAATCTAGATCACAACCATGCTAAGTGCATAATTCCATCCCTGAGGGGACATATATTGCGATAGGCTACAAAACTCAAGCACAACTGAGGTGCGGTACAAGATCTGAAGCTCAAGAGCCATTTTGCTCATAATACGACATTCCCACGCGAGTCCTTAACACATACACAATTTCTCAGGCCGTCTCACAACTCACACGGCACAGTGTATCACTTCATGAAATATCTGACAATGAGATGACACCCTGACTACTCCATAAGGAGCGCATTACTGAAATGAATCCAACTGGCCTGTCATAGAGCCCATATTCACATTTAAACCCATCCACCAACCTCAAGTCGATCCTGATCACATCAAATTAAGCAATAACCTTTCAAAGGTCAATACTAATTTCCCTCTTCTCATAACACACAAGAACAACCGTCATAATCGGAGCAAACCTCCTCGGTTCATAACTCAATAAACAAAGTGCCCTCCAGGCATAAATTCTCAAAGTAATGATATTACCCAAATTTCTTATACTTGATTTAAACCTTTAGTCAAACAAGTGGCTACATGACACACTGGTAAAATCTTCCCGTGGAACACGTTCCCACAATCTCCCGAAATAAATAACGGGTCCGCACTAACGCTGAATAGCGATCATGAATCCTTAACCAGGATGCAAAGCCTCTTTCATAACACATCGATCTCAGGTGACGGTGAATACAATACCAACTTACTTTAATCATTCAACCCTTTCCTTGCTCATCCGAGCCCGTGATATCCTTGTCAACACCGAACTGCAATCTTGACCCTCACTTCAAATTTCCATACCTCTCACCGCACCCAATGTGCTAATATACGATAGGAAACAATTTTCATCATAGCTCCGAAATCATTGATATTTTAACACTTCACCATATAACAACTTTGCACTTAACTCACTTTAGGAGAATCATAGCAACACACAGGTATATTCCTATAACCTTAGAATATGCAAATCTGCAAGTAGTGATCCGAGCCACCATTTTCCTTCCGGAATCCGCTTCCACTTAACAAGCCATAATAGAAGAATGCTTCTGAATAACATCAATTACGCCGGCCGACAACCTCACACGTACCGCCACAGATCATACACATAACACACGAGACCAGGCTGTCTCAATTCCCACAAACTATTTCATAACACCCAAATGCTACACCACAAGCCAAATATCCCGGAACATTCTGTGCCTCTTCTCATAAACTTCTACAAAGCTTGATTCTTAATTGTACCTATAAGCTCGATATCATTAGACACCACACCTTACCTCTTGAATTCACTAGGACCGTTACTGAGAGCCACCCGCTCTGACTTGGTCCCTAATTTAATCCACTCCATAAATCTTATGACACACGAATACCCTCTCGACGAAGCACCCGGCAAAATCACTTCCTCTGAAACCTGCATCTATACGAGGCATAAATCCTGAATCTTTTCCCAAGTTCGAACATGAGCCAACAAGGCCAACCATCGCATGCCTCCACCAATTCATTTGCTCGAATTACTACCTATGGTCTTTTCTTGTAGTTGAATTAATCCATCAATATGATAACAACCAGAAATCACGCAAGTAGTTAATCATACAGCCCAATCATAAGCGGTGGGACTCTCCACCTAGCTTGAAGTCATCACTTCACCATTCTTGAGTTCGCCCGACCTTTTTACCTCTTATTGACTTAACCTCGTGCCACCAATTATTAAAATCTCTCGGGATCTTCCTGTAAATCCCCATATTTCATATTCTAAGTCTTCATCCACATTCGCACGACCGATCTCTTTGTTGAACAACCAATATAATTCCTTTCAGAAGCTTCGCCAACCACGCGACCGCTAATCAGCTCGCGGGAAATAACCCACCTAGGGGAATAACCTCCCGACATCTTCCCATGCCGCTGCACGGGGTACATTCACTATGACACCAATAGCCTATCCTGAGTCCGAGCTCACCTTCCAGTTGCACAATTCCATTCGCCCCTCGCGGACATCAATTAAATGTGCGGCAACATCCTTCCAAATTTAGAGTTATGCTGCACCCTCCTCCATTTCAAGCAGCTCCTTTCCGCTATATCAGTCTTCTGTCGCATAATAGCCCATACTTCACATCATACCTGCAGGCTTCAATCACCAATCATTAAAATCCCCAATTCGATCCAAACTCTCTTTAAGGCGCGTAGTCATCCTACTACCAAGCCCATATGCAACCCTCGCCACTCTCCCGCTTTGGCGGAACTCATCTCCTTAATCGGTCATTCGACCTTGCTCCTCATACTTGGCCTTCTAGAAATTTTAAACACCGCCTAGCACTTCCCACATGTCCTTTCTCATACTTTGCTGCTCAATTGTTGCCTCAAATAAAATCTATATTCGTGGCACTTGAATTCACCATTGCTGCTAACTTTAAACATTTCCAAAGGTCATCTTTATCGAGCCGTCAATATTAGAAATTCTGATTCGATCTTAAACCACCGCGTCATGCGATATATGACAGTTGTACATCCAATATTATTTCACAATACCCTGCCATAAAGGCGAATTGTAGTATACCAACAACTTAGTACGTTCAATCAGGACCACGACACCCTCTCATAAAAGAAAGCTCAACCACGCTTGCAAATACCAAGCCTCATTACTTTCACCAGCCCACACCTGACCATCCTTAGTTCGATTGACTTTTCCCTACCGGGAATAAAATACTAAATCCCTTGATTATATGCTGAGTAAACCTCCATTCAATTCATTCACTGCCCCGATACATGGGCAGCACCCTACCATTACAAAAACACTGCGGAATAATTGCTCATAAGCATCATGGCAACCTGTGCCTAGCCTCAAGGCTCTTAGAAGTTCTGTTACTGAGCTGAAATAATAGAATATCCCTCCATAATGCGACTATAATGTCTAATCAACAATACAGGGAAAAATCATCTTGCACCACATTTGTAGTGCCATTTCAATTCTTCAAATTTTTGATTTCTAACAAGCGCTCGCGTCACGTAAGATTGAGTAGGAAGGAATCAAAGGCATAAGCCTCAAAGGAATTAAACTGCACGAAACTCTACTAGACTTGTGTGACGACCCAAAGGGTCATCACTTATTTTCTCAGGCATTTCGAGCTTCTGAGGCCTTGAAAACCTCATTTATAGTTGCCTCGATTTGCTTGCGCAGTCCGGGCACGAAGCCGGAAAATTTTTATGATGAAATATATGAATTATGTGAAAAATTTGAAGAATTTTGATATTAATATTGATATAGTTGACTTTGGTCAACCTTTTTGGTAAACGGACCCGGACCCGTGATTTGACGGTCTCAGAAAGTCCGTAGAAAAATATGGAACTCGGGCATATGCCCGAAATCGAAATCCAAGGTCCAGAACCCCGGTAAAAGAATTTTTCTGTTAAATTATTTTCTGAAAATGTTTAAGGAAAATGATTCTGAAATTTGATCAAAAAGTAATGGTATCGGGCTTGTATTTTGGTTCCGACACCCGGTACATGTCATATATATTGGTTAAGCGCTTCCTATAAAGTTTGGTTGAAAACGGACGTCGTTTGACGTGATTCGGCCTTAAATTGGAAATTTGGAAGTTTATGAAATTTGAAAGATTTCTTGAGTTTTAAGGCTCAATTCATTGATTTTAATGTTATTTTGGCGATTTGATCGCGCGAGCAAGTTCGTATGATGTTTTTGAGTCAGTGTACATATTTGGTTGGAGCCCCGAGGGCTCGGGTGAGTTTTGGATAGGCCACAAGTTCATTTTTTCATGTTTGGAAGTTGCTGTCATGCCTGACCTGCAGGCTTCGCAATTGCGAAGCCAGCCTCGCAATTGCGAGAATCCCCCTGGGCAGCAGACTTCGCAAATGTGAAGAAAACACCGCAAATGCGATGCCTGCCCAATTCTCTCAGGCTTCGCAAATGCGAAGCAAAACATCACAAATGCGAACACCTCCCTTTAGCCCAGAGTTCGCAAATGCGAAGAGAAATGTCGCAAATGCGAACATCACCTGGGCAGCGCCTCTTCGCAAATGCGAAGATTTTGTTTGCAAATGCGAACTTCCCAGTTCTGGCCTAACTTCGCAAATGCGAAGTTTGTTCGCAATTCCCACGTTTGGTCGGGGTTCGCAATTGCGAACCCCTGATCACAAATGCAAACACAGAGACCTGTAAATCACGATTTCCAACTTCATTTTTCATATTTTCACAACCCAAAACACCATTGGCGATTTTTCACGAACTCCCTCTTCTCCAAATTACTTGTAAGTCAACTTTTACTCAATTTCTTCAATCTTTAACATCATCTATCATGTTTTCATCTTAAATTCAAGGCTTTTTATGGGTAAAATGGGTTTTTGGGTAGAATTTAGGTTTTCATAAAAATTGGGATTTTGACCTCAATTTGAGGTCCGATTTTAGAACAAATTATATATTTGAACTCGTGGAAGGATGGGTGAATTTATTTTGGTTCGAACCTCGTGTTTCGACCATGTGGGCCCGGGGTCGATTTTTACTATTCCGGGCAGAATATTGTAAAAATTATATTTAGCCATTTGAACTAGTTTGTTAAGTAGTATTGATGATATTGAATCAATTGTGTATAGATACGATTGAATTGGAGTCAAATTTAAAAGGCAAAGGCATTGCTAAGGATTGAATTGGCCGTAGATTTTCGAGGTAAGTATTTGATCTATCCTAGCTTGAGGGAATAGGAGTTGAGTTTATGTGCTAATTGCTATGTGTGGAGTCCGACGTATAGGCATGGTGACGAGTATCTATATGTTGGGGGTCGAGTATGACCGTGAGTCTTAAATGGACTAAACTTGTGATAATCTTATGTGATTACATGAAAGGAACTATTATTGGTTTAATACCTGTAATATATGCTTATTGTTGATTAAAGATTATTGGTTTAATACCGGTAATATATGCTTATTGTTGATTAAAGATTATTGGTTTAATACCGGTAATATATACTCATTGTTGATTAAAGATTATTGGTTTCATACCGGTAAGACATATATTAT
>MU744311.1:4404-16064 GCA_026770625.1 Nicotiana glauca | reverse complement strand
GCCGACCACTTATATATTATGAAAAGGTATCGTGTGGCACGCCGACCACTTATATATTATGAAAAGGGATCGTGTGGCATGCCAACCACTTATATATTATGAAAAGGGATCGTGTGGCACGCCGACCACTTATATATTATGAAAAGGGATTGTGTGGCACGCCGACCACTTATATATTATGAAAAAGGATTGTGTGGCACGCCGACCACTTATATATTATGAAAAGGGATCGTGTGGCACGCCGACCACTTAGATGAATTGACTTGAAAGTGAATTTTATTCCATTGTTCATATTATTTTTCTGATATTATATTTTGTTGTTGTACCATATCATGCTCTTTTCCTATAAATATTCAATATTGTTTCCTGCTATTTGGTGGTATACATATATATTTTTAACTGCACAGGTTTATGTGGGTGTCTGGTCCTAGCCTTGTCACTACTTCACCGGAATAGGCCTGGCACTTACCAGCACGTAGGGTCGGTTGTGTTGATGCTACACTCTGCGCTCTTTTTGCGCAGATACAGGTTACGGATAGCAGCAGCGACAGTAGTGCGATTGTTAACATTCCGATTACCGAGACTTCGAGGTAGCTTTGCAGGCGTCTGCAGGACCCGTTGTCTCCTGAGTTGAAGGAGTTGAAAGACCAATTGCAAGAATTTCTTGATAAGGTTTTCATTCAACCCAGTGTATCACCTTGGGGTGCTCCTGCCTTGCCCTATGCAATCACAGAGCTGTGCCTCTAAAGATAGAGGGCAAATCTGCTGCCTCTAAAGTCTGTTATCTCATGTATTCGAGATAAACAGTTTTATATTTCTTTCAGACAGTTATGTGTATTATTCTTAGAAGTTCGTGAGTATTGCGACACCAATTCTTGGGTAGTGTATCATGTTTGGGTTTTCTGTATCGTATCTAGTAAAAATTGTTAAGTCTTCCGCTAAATTTATTTATTCTACTGTAATCATAGTATTACATTTAAATGTTTTAAAATGAGAATTGTAACCAATGGAAATGCAAGTAAGAGTTGGCTTGCCTAGCTCCCATTAGTAGGCGCCATCACGACTCCCGATGGTGGGAAATCCGGGTCGTGACAACTTGCTCATGACTCGTGAGACTGACGGGAACCTAGTACTCTAATACCATATTGTCACGTCCCAAAATTCACTAAGGGTCGCGATGGCATCGGACACCTCTGTCAGGCCAGCCAACTAAATTATCCATTAAAACCTCTTTTAATACTTTTCAAAAATGTAGGGTTTTTACTTTCATTTTTCATAAATAAAAAGAAATCACTACTGGAATTCAAATGTAAATAATAACAATTAGTACAAAACCGTTGAAACCCATCCCAAAAATCCGGTGTCACAAGTACATGAGCAACTATCGATAAGGAAAGTAAAATACAACATCTGTCTGAAATACAGTGGATGGGGAATAAAAAATAAAATGCTGAAAGGAACTACACTAGCTGCGGGTCATCTCGAATAATGCAGCTCACCTAGTCCTAGAGTCGTCCGTGCTATTACGCCCAATAGGCTGCTAGAGGTATATATACCTGTGCAACAAAAATACACAGAAGTGTAGTATGAGTACGTAATCAACGTGTACTCAGTGAGTATCCCGCCTAATCCCGAAAGGGTAGAGACGAGATGGACAACTCCGACACTCACTAGAGGTCAATTAGCAATATTCTATAAGTGTGAGGATAATCATGGATTTGTATACAAGTTCTGATTGTGAAGCCAGAAAAAAAAAACAGGTAAATACCATCAAAAATAAATCAAGGGCTTTTAGAGTCTATTCTTTATTATCTTATTAGTTTATCTCAAGCCACGTAGGGCCAATTCCACATTTACAATTTTCAAGTAACAGATAAACATGCGCAAATCATGTTGAGGTCGACGGCCCGCTCCAACAGAAATGTAAATTGTGCACTGCCGAGGGTCGAGCGGCATGAACCATAGATGCATCTATTCTCACCGAGGCATTCGGCCCGTTCCATAGATAAACACATATCCTGCTCGTGAATCATCCATGCGATGCAGGCACACATAAAATACATGCTCAATCAGTCAAATAAGAACTTATCGGGGAATATTTATTCAAATAAAACCAATTCTCCTTTAACAATTTAAGAAATAAAGTTTAATCCTTTTAGAAATTTACTTATTAATTCGATGGAAGTTAAATAATTCAAGCTACCAATGGGTCCACAATTAATCCACGTGCAACATGTTTTAGGGTCCTAACTACCTGGACAATAGTATAATAGTAGCTACGCACGGATTCTGGTCACCTCGTGCGAACGTAGCCCCCATAAATAGGAGCACATAATCAATTACTTCACCTATGGGGTAGATTCCCCCTCACAAAATTAGAAAGGAGACTCACCTCGCTCCGAAAACTTAAAATCGGCATTCTACATTCTTCTGAAGGCTTGCACCAATGCACAATGCTCCAAAACTAGCCAATTAACGACAAACTAATGAGAATATGCTTAAATACTTGTTAACAATTCAGGTTATACAAATTCCCAACTCCTCTTAGTGAAATGACCAAAATGCCCTCGGGCCCACATGCCCGAAATCCATAATTTTTCAGAGATAAAGGTTACCCATGACCTTAGGGACTCAAATACATAACTTTCTCTTAATTCCATACTCAAAATTATGGCTAAAAATCCAAGATTATTATTTTCTAGGTTTTCAACCAAAACCTCAATATTTACTCTAATTTAAATGTCTAAATCCGTATATAAACTTGTATTTAACTCAAAACCAGTAGAAATCACTTACCCAAAGTTTGTTGATGAAAATGGCGCTCAAAAGTTGCTCCAAGCCGGCTCCCATAGAAGAAAATGAGGTTAAATGAGCCAAAACCCGATTTTAAAAGATCACTGCCCAGACGACCCTTCTATGCGATCGCAACCACAGCTCTGTGATTGCATAGGGCAAATCTACTGCCTCTAAAGATCCTCATATGCGTTCGCATGAAACAACACTGCGATCGCATAGGCCCAGGTCGCCTTCTTATGCGATCGCATTCAGCCTATTGCGATCGCATAGACCAATTCTAGCCCCCTCAACTCTTGCTCTATGTGATCGCATACTCTCTCTTGCGATCGCATAAAGTAAAAATCTGCTACACATATACCAGCAAACCAGCAGTCCTCACGAGGCAAAAATTGATCTGTTAACCATTCGGAATCCACCCGAGGCCTCTAGGACCTCAACCAAACATACCAATCAATACCAAAACATATTACGAACTTGCTCGAGGCTTCAAATCATATCAAACAACGCTAAAATCATGAATTACACCCCAATTCAAGCTTAATGAACTTTGTAATTTCAAGCTTCTATTTCCGATGTTTAGACCTATCAAATCACGTCTGATTGACCTCAAATTTTTCACACAAATCATATTTGACATTACGGACCTACTCTAACTTTCAGAATTGGATTCCGACCCCGATATCAAAAAGTCAACCTCCGGTCAAACTTTCCAAAAACCTTCAAATTTCTATCTTTAGCCAAATGGCTTCTAAATGACCTACGGACCTCCGAATTCACTTCCGATTGCGCTCCTAACTCCATAATCACCATACGGAGCTATTTCCAGACTCAAAATCCCAAACAAACATCGATAACACTGAAATGCACTTCAAACCAAACTTAAAAAATTCCTTTAACTTTCACAATAGGCGCCAAAACGCTCCCAGGTTATCTAAAACCCAATCCGGGCATAAGCCCAAGTCTGAAATAATCATACGAATCTACTGAAACCTTCAGATCCTTATTCTGAGGTTGTTTACTCAAATGCTAATCCTAGTTCATTCTTTCAACTTTAAGCTTCTCAAATGAGAGTTTTCATTTAAATTTAACTCCGATCTTCCTGAATTTAAATTCCGACCATGCGAATAAGTCACAATACCTTAAATGAAGTTGCTCATGGCCTTAAACTGCTGAATGATGCACTAAGGCTCGAAATGATCGATCGGGCTATGACTGTCTTAGCATATGTTGTCTGTTATACTAGCTTGGTTAGGCATGCACCAGCCTTGGTTTCTACTGTTTGCGAGAGGGTTTACCGGTTTATTGAGGGGCTTATTCCCAACATCAAGTCTATCATATCTCGTGAGTTGGAGATGGATATCCCTTATAAGCAGGTGGTGAGCATTGCTAGGAGGATTGAGGGAATGCATGCTAGGGAGAGAGAGAAGAGGGAGGCCAAGAGGTCTCGAGAGTCGGGTCATTACTCTTGTGCCCGTACCCCAGCTGCAAGTCATCATGGTAGGGGTTATATGAGCCGCCCTATTCATTCAGCTCTTCCAACAGCCAATAGTGCTCCGACTCCTCCTAGGCCTCAGGAGCCTTATTATGCACCTTTAGTTTCTAGCGCGCCTCATACGCGGGGTGCTTTCAGAGGCAAGTCCAGAAGACCTGGTCCGAGCCATCATACTTGGGAGGGGTGCACCTGTATAGACTTTTCATCCACATCGTGCCCCGCAAAGTTTTCAGGCTATGGTTACAGCTCCAGTTGCTACCCCACTTGCTCAGTCAGCTAGAGGTCACCCTAGGGGGGAGGCTAGGCCCGATACTATGCCCTTCCCGCCCGTACCGAGGTTGTTGCCTCTTATTCTATCATCACATGTATTATACTAGTTTGTCACAGAGATGCATCAGTTCTATTCGATCCAGGCTCCACTTATTCTTATGTGTATTCTTATTTTGCTCCGTATTTGGGTGTATCTCGGGATTCTTTGAGTTCCCCCATTTATGTTTATACTCCTGTGGGAGATTCTATTGTTGTGGATCGCATTTATCGGTCGTGTTTGGTTGCTCTTAGTGGTTTTGAGACCAGAGTTGATTTATTGTTGCTCAGCATGGTAAACTTGATATTATCTTGGGCATGGACTGGTTGTTGCCCCATTATGCTATTATTGATTGTCATGCCAAGACTGTGACGCTAGCTATGCCGGGTGTACCGCATGTTGAGTGGAAGGATGCTTTATACCACACTCTCAGTAGTAGAGTTATTTCTTTCCTTAAAGCTCAATATATGGTTAAGAAGGGGTGTGATGCGTATCTAGCCTATGTGAGAGATGCCAGTATTGATACCCCTTCAGTTGATTCAATTCCAGTAGTACAGGACTTTTCCGATGTGTTTCCAGCTGATCTTCTAGGTATGCCGCCTGATAGAGATATTGATTTTGGCATTGATTTGTTACCTTGCCCTCAGCCCATTTCTATTCCTCCGTATCGTATGGCTCCTCCTGAGTTGAAGGAGTTGAAATACCAATTGCGAGAATTTCTTGATAAGGTTTTCATTCAACCCAGTGTATCACCTTGGGGTGCTCCTGTCTTGTTTGTGAAGAAAAAAGATGGTTCTATGCGTATGTGTATTGATTATCGCTAGTTTAACAAGGCTACAGTGAAGAACCGTTATCCTTTACCTCGTATTGATGATATTTTTGACCAACTTCAGGGCGCACGGGTGTTTTCTAATATTGACTTGTGCTCAGGTTACCATCAGTTGAAGATTTGGGAGCCAGATATCCTGAAGACTGCTTTTAGAACTCGGTATAGTCATTACGAATTTCTTGTTAAGTCATTTAGGATGACCAATTCCCCAGCAGCTTTTATGCATTTGATGTACAACGTATTTCAGTCACATCTTGACTCTTTTTTTATTGTCTTTATTGATGACATTCTGGTGTATTCCCGGAGTCGGGAAGATCATGAACAACACTTGAGGACAGTGCTTCAGACTTTGATAGAAAAGAAGTTATATGCAAAGTTTTCAAAATATGAGTTTTGGTTGGATTTCGTGGCATTCTTAGGCCATGTGGTATCGAGTGAGGGTATTCGGGTGGATCCAAAGAAGGTTGAGGCAGTTCAGAGTTGGCTCAGACCATCCTCATCCACAGAGATCCATAGTTTCCTTGGTTTGGCGGGTTACTATCGTCGTTTGTGGAGGGGTTTTTGGCGATTACAGCCCCTATGACCAGACTGACCCAAAAGGGTGCTCCGTTCCAGTGGACGGAAGAGTGTGAGGCGAGCCTTAAGAAGCTCAAGACAACTTTGACTACGACCCTAGTTTTGATATTGCCTATAGGTTCGGGGTCTTATACAGTCTATTGTGATACCTCGAGGGTTGTCCTTAGAGCGGTGTTGATGCAGGACAGTAGGGTGATCGCCTACGCGTCCAGACATTTGAAGATACATGAGAAGAATTACCCTGTCCATGACCTTGAGTTAGCTGCCATTGTTCACGCCCTGAAAATTTGGCGCCATTATCTATACGGTGTGCTTTGTGAGATTTATACTGACCATCGGAGCTTGCAGTACTTGTTCAAGCAGAAGGATCTAAATTTGCATCAGATGAGGTGGTTAGAGTTGCTGAAGTACTATGATATCACTATTCTGTATCACCCGGGCAAGGCAAATGTGGTGGTTGATGCTTTGAGTCATCAGGAGGAGAGTTTGGCTTATCTACCAACATTAGAAAGGCCTATGGTGATGGATGTTCAGGCCTTAGCCAACCAGTTTGTGAGGTTGGATCTTTGGGAGCCTAGTTGGGTTCTAGCTTGCGTGGTTTCTCGGCCTTCCTTATTTGATCGTATCAGGTAGCAGTAGTATGATGAACCTTATTTGCTTGTCCTTAAGGACAAGGTTCAACATGGTGATGCCAGAGATGTGATCATTGGCGAGGACGGAGTATTGAGGATGCAGGGTCGGGTTTGGGTACCTAATGTTGATGGGCTTCGGGAGCTGATTCTAGAGGAGGCCCACAGTTCGCGGTATTCCACTCATCTAGGTGCTGCAAAGATGTACCAAGATTTGAGGCAACACTATTGGTGGAGACGGATGAAGAAAGATATAGTTGGTTTTATAGCTCGGTACCTCAACTGTCAGCAGGAGAAGTATGAGCACCAGAGATCGGCTGGGTTACTTCAGCAGATAGAGATTTCGGAGTGGAAGTGGGAGCGGATCACCATGGACTTTGTAGTTGGGCTCTCGCAAATTTTGAGAAAGTTCGACGTTGTTTGGGTGATTGTATATCGGCTGACCAAGTCCGCTCATTTCATTCCTATGTATACTACTTATTTTTCGGAGCGGTTGGCAGAGACTTATATCTGGGAGATTGTTCGTCTGTATGGTATTCCAATTTCCATCATTTCGGATAGAGGTACTCAGTTCACATCATGGTTCTGGAGGGCCGTTCAACATGACTTGGGTACTCGGGTAGAGTTGAGTACAACATTTCACCCTCAAACGGACGGGCAGTCCGAGCACACTATACATATTCTCGAGGATGCTCTGTGCGTATGTGATCGAGTTTGGAGGGTCTTGGGATCAGTTCTTGCCATTAATGGAGTTTGCATACAATAACAGTTATCAGTCTAGCATTCAGGTGGCACTGTATGAAGCTTTATATAGTAGGCGGTGTAGATCTCTGGTGGGTTGGTTCGAGCCGAGTGAGGCTAGATTATTGGGCACGGACTTAGTTCAGGATACTTTGGAGAAGGTTAAGGTGATTCAGGATAGCTTCCGTACAGCCCAGTCCAGACAGAAGAGTTATACGGACCAGAAGGTTTGTGATGTTTCCTATATGGTTGGAGAGCGGGTCTTGCTTCAGATTTCGCCTATGAAGGGCGTTATGAGATTTCGAAGAAAGGGAAGTTGAGTCCGAGGTTTATTGGCCCTTTTGCGATATTGAGGCGAGTTGGGGAGGTTGCTTATGAGATTGCCTTACCTCGGAGCCTGGCAGGAGTTTATCCGGTATTTCATTTTTCAATGCTCCGGAGGTATCACGGTGATCCGTTGCACGTGTTGAATTTCAGTTCAATCCAGTTGGACAAGGACATATCTTTTGTTGAGGAGCCAGTGGCAATATTGGACAGACATGTTAGAAAGCTGAGGTCAAAGAACATTGCATCGGTAAAGGTTTAGTGGCGGGATCAGCTGATCGAGGAGGCGACCTGGAGACTAGCAGGATATGCGCAGCCGTTACCCTTATCTTTTCACTACTTCAGGTATGTCTCTATGCTCGTTCGAGGACGAACGAATGTTTAAGTGTAGGAGGATGTGATGACCTGGCCGATCGACTTAATAATTAACATCTAGATCCCCTATTAAGTGCTTCCCCCGAGTCTATTTCTGCTATTTTGATTTGCCGGGATGTTCGGCTTTAAGTTTCGAAGAGTTTTGGGACACTTAGTCCCTAAATGAGAGCATAAGTATTAGAAAGTTGACCGTAGTTAAAACAGTGTGAAGACGGCCTCAGAATGGAAATCTGATGGTTTCGTTAGCTCCGTTAGGTGATTTCGGGATTAGGAGCGTGTTCAAATTGTGTTTTGGAAGTGCGTAGCTAATTTAGGCTTGAAATGCCGAAAGTTAAGTTTTTGAAGTTTCCGGTTCGATAGTGAGATTTTGATCTGAGAGTCGGAATGGAATTCCGAGAGTTGCAGTAGTTCGGTTATGTCATTTTGGATGTGTGTGTGCAAATATTCAGGTCATTCGGAGGTGGCTTGGTTGGATTTTGATCAAAAGCATAATTCAGAAGATTTTGGAAACTTAGGCTTGAATCTGATGTATTTTGGTTGATTTGATATCGTTTGAGGTGTTTTGAAGATTGGTACAAGTTTGACTAAGGTTTTAGGATATGTTGATGCCTTTGGTTTAGGTCCCAGGGGCCTCGGGTGTGCTTCGGATGCTCAACGGATCATTTTAAGTTGTAAAAAAGTTGCAGATTTTGTTCAGCCATTGCAAAGGAATTTTACCCTTCGCGTTCGCGAGTGGACCCTCGCGTTCGCAAAGTGTCAGTTGAGGAAAGCAAAGATTAATCCTTCGCGTTCGTGATGGGAGCTCCACGTTCGTGAAGGGCTGGATGCTTGTGAACCACGTTCTCAATTAGGCTTCGAGTTCACGAAGAAGGAAATTGGCCCAATAGGATTTTTTGCATCGCGTTCGTGTAGTGCCTGTCGCATTCGTGAAGGTTCGTATGGGTAAAGCATCGCGTTCGCGAGGGCCTTGTCGCATTCGCGAAAAAGGAAAAATGGTCAAAGTTATTTTGTGCTTCGTGAATGCGAGGCTGTGACCACGTTCGCGAAGAAGGAATTATGTGGGCAGATATAAGATTTCAAAATCGAGGGTTTAGCCATTTTTATCAAAACTTAAGCTTATGAGCTCAGATTTGAGCGAGATTTTGAGGGATTTTTTGAGGTATCGATTGAGTAACGATTCTAAACTCCTTTTTGCTTATAACACATTAATCTAAATAAGAATTTATCATTTAATTTTGGGATTTGTATGAAAATTGGGAAAAAGTTCTTAGGACAAGAAATTGAGTTTTGAATGGGGATTTGACATTGGATTTGGATAATTTTTATATGGTTAGAATCGTGAGAGTGTGAGGATTCCGAAAATATAAATTTTATCCGATTTCGAGACATGAGCTCAAGGGACATTTTGGTTATTTTACCTAATTTCGCGTAATATCTTAGAATTTAATTGTAGAATTAGTTACTTGAAGTGTTATTAATAATATGCAATTGAATTGAATAGATTTGGGCCATTTGGAGTCGGATACTCGTGGCAAAAGCATAGTTTCGGGTTGATTTAAGCTTGTTCGAGGTAAGTGATTTGCCAAACCTTGTGTAGGGGACTATTCCCTTAGGATTTGGTATATTTGATAATTGAAATGCCTTGTACGTAAGGTGACGAGTGCGTACTTGTGCTAATTGTTGGAAATCCGGTTTCCATTAAGTACTACTAGTATGTTTACTTTCCTGTTTAGTTCTTGTACTATTTAAGCTTATGTTAGCTAAGTAAAAGCATGCCTAAGTGATTAAATTGTCTTATTTGTTAACTTCTTTACTAGAAATCTGTGCAGCATGCTAGTCTAGACTATTTGTTTGCCTTAATATGAAGTTTGATATTTTCTAAGCATTTCTCTTGTTGATGTTGTGTATTTACATTGAGACTACGGATGTGGGACTCCGGTAGCTCCCCCTTATCTGTTTACATTTGGGACTACGGATGTGGGACTCCATTAGTTCCCCCTGCACAGTGATATGGAACTACGGGAATGCACCCGGTAGATTCTCTTAGTACTGGGTATTTATGTTTGGGACTACGGAACGGGATTCCGGTAGATCCCTGTGTACTAGAAGCTGGACTACGGGACGGTATCCCAAAATACTTATTGGATATGTATATTTGGGACTTCAGGACAGTATCCTGGAAGATCCCCGGTTGATATTGTTGGAGTTGACTTGTATTTTCCTTTGGTGTAGTTGTTGTTGTCCTTTATATATGTGTTGCTTTCACTGTTGCTCATACTTATACTGTTTTCTATTCTATACTGCCGAATTATATATTTTATTTAACCTCAGTAGGGACCTGACCTTTCTCGTCACTACTCAATCGAGGTTAGGCTTAGCATTTACTGAGTACCGTTGTGGTGTGTACTCATGCCTTTTCTGCGCATGTTTTTCATGTGCAGATCCAGGTACGTCGACTCAGTCCTACCACCCGTGAGGGAGGCGACTGCTCTAGAGACTTCAAGGTACATTTGTCGCGTCCGCAAACCGAGGAGTCCTTTTTAATTCTAGCTTTTAAACATTTTCCCTTCTGTTTTTCTTACTTTGTTAGATATTCTGGAGTTAGACGTTGTTAGATATTCAAAGGCTTGTGGATCCATGAGTTTTCGGGTTTTGAGATAGTGTATCAGATTGTGAGGAGTTATGTGTATATGCCGAGCAACATTTAAATATTGTTTCCTTCAGTTATTTTTGGCTTTTGATTATTTATTCCGCAAGTTTAGTTTATTTTCCGCATTTGTTAGGCTTACCTAGTCGTAGAGACTAGGTGCCGTCACGATAGTTTACGGAGGGCGAACTGGGGTCGTGACATGTATATAGTCAGTTTGCTTCTTTTAAAAAAGAATACCGAAACAAATCACATATTATTTTTAATTCAAATAAAATCAAACCAAGTCAACGAGCATGTTGGTTTGATTAGAATTTTCAATTTTTCTTGAACATGTAGAACTTGCACCAGGTAGTTGCTTTTACATATACTACTTAAGAATGGTTATAGGCCCTTCTCCTTCAGAAAGAAGAAAAGTATATAAAGGAAACATGCGATTTTTTAATCTTATAGAATGATTCTTCAAGTGAATTTAGAAGTTGAGAACATGAAAGGAAAGGTTGAATAAAAAGGTGTGGAGAAGACTTATTTTCATAAAAAGAAATATGGAAAAGAATGATGGGTTCGCAAATAAAAAATGCACTTCATCAAGCAATTTAAGTTTTTAGACTACATGGTCACACACTTCAATGGAGGTTATAGTTTCGAGTCTCACTGCTGTAAGCATGTGATTTTTGCCCTACATGAAGATAACTCCTAAAAATAGGCTAAAATAATTTTAATTGATTTTTAGGTATTTTTTCCTTATTTAGTTGCATGGCATGCATTTTTAACATTTTTAAAAAAATCATAGAAAAAAATCATAAAAAATGTCACATTTTAAATTCATGCCACCTTAGGTTTAATTTGCATTTAGGAATTAATTACATTGAGCTAATTGTGCTATTAATCAAAAATAACAAAAAATGATCATTTTTACATAGTTAGATAATTAGTTTAATTTT
>MU744309.1:23614-38720 GCA_026770625.1 Nicotiana glauca | reverse complement strand
TTTTTTTTTTGTTTTTTATGAGTTTAGCCAATTTATCATGAAAGGTAAAAGAGGATAAAGGAACCGTGTGTTGATCTGCCCCAAACATCTGACTGCATTTTTCAACTGAAATGGGCAGAGGGATCCATCCACCCAACAAGTGTTTTAGTTGTAAAATTCTACCCTCTCCGTTCCAATTTATGTGAACCTGTTTGACTGAGCACGAAGTTTAGGAAAAAATAAAGATTTTTGAAATTTGTGGTCCTAAACAAGTGAAAAAGGGGTCCATAATATTTGTGTGGTTATAAAAGCTTTTCATTAAGAGTAGAATTGTAAATTTAAGCTAAATTATTTCCAAATTTAGAAAGGAATCATTCTTTTTGGAAAGAACCAAAAAGCAAATAGATTCACATAAACTGAGACGGAGGAAGTATTTATGATACAGTGGTGTAAGTTTAAGTTATCTAAAATAGGAGCATTGTTAACCACGGAAGAAAGTGGTGCAACGGATGGGGCTGCTTCTCCCTTAATTATAAATTTTGGGTTCGAGCCCTGGGTATGAAAAAATCTTTGATAGAGAATGCTTTCTCTCTAGAGGAGCCTTATCTACGCAAATCTAAATATAGTTGGGTTTCAATGCAAGTATCAAACACCGCGTGAGAAATCCTAAAAAAAAAAAAAAAATAGGAGCAGTGTTTTTTTTTTGTCAATATTTTTATATTTTGCTTTGTTATTCGTTTTACTACTAGATGACCTTGTGGTCTATGTTAAAAGGCATGCAAAGCAAGCCGCCAAAGAGAGAAAAAATGGAAGAAAAGGAAAGAAGAGGTAAGAAGCCTTTGCCAATTGCCAGCTGCAGAATTGAAAAAGCCTGCAGGCTAAGTATTGGAAGTATGACAAAGATGAGACGTTACACTCTTTTGAATTTCTTGTCATCTTAAGTCTCATTCAATTAGATAATAACATCATCACACCTCACATAACACACAAGATATTAGGCATGTCCCTCCAAAGTGTCTTTTGGTCCCAACACAATTTTTCATGTGCAAAACAGATAAGAAGCAATTAATACGGATGTTTGCTTTTCAATCCTCTAGCAGACATGTCAATCATTGGGAACTTGAATCAAATGGAGTAGCTGTTAAAATTTCTACTCCCCTAATCCCAGCATCTTGTGACTCACTGCCCCTTACCTCCTTACAATCATAGATGTATTCGGGATTTAAACATTTTGACCTCAACTTTTAAATATTTTTTTATGATTGAACTCATTAGTATGTTGTTAAATTTACAACAACACAGCAATAATAATTTACTTAGTATATTTTTATAAGTAGGATCTAGAAAAAATAGTATTTACGCCGACCTTACCTTACTTTGTGAAGGTAGAGAAGATATTTTCAAAAGATCGTCGCTCAATAAAGCAAAATTACACCAGTTAAGATAAAGAACTACATAAAGCAAAATAGTAACAATAGCCAGAAAAAAGAAGAAGCAAATGAAACATCAGATAATAATATCGATCTAAAAATAGGGAACACGAGGATAACACTAGTACTAGAACTATGGAAGGAAGCACAAGTATGGAGAGGAAGTATGCTCGACTACTTACTAACCTACAACCATAATCCTTGATCTCTACACCCTCCTATTAAGGGTCATATCCTCGGTAAATTGAAGATGTGCTCTATCTGATCACCTTTTCCCAATATTTTTCGGTCTACCTTTACCTCTCCTTGGACCCGCCATAGACAACCTCTCAAACCTCATTATTAGGGCATTTGTGTTTCTTCTCTTCATATGCCCGAACCATCTCACCCTTGCTTCCTGCATCTTGTCCGCAACACAGGTCACTCTCACTTTATCTCGATAATATTCACTCTTAATCCTATCTATCCAGTATGACCATACATCCATCTCAACATTCTCATTTACGTAATTTTAACTTCTGAACATGAGACTGACCGACACTCTGCCCATACAAAATGGTAGGTCTAACCGTTTCTCTATAAGACTTAACTTTAAGTCTTGGTGGCATATTTTTGTCGCTCAAAATACCGGATACGAGCCTCCACTTCATCCACCCATCTACAATATGATGTTTAACATCCTTGTCAATCTCTTCATTTCCTTGGATTTTAGATGCAAGATACTTAAAACTTTCTCTCTTGGGTATGACTTGTATGCCGAGCTTCACTTTAATGTCATCCTCCTGATTCACATCACTAAACTTGTACTCCAATTATTCTGTTTTAGTCCTGCTTAATTTGAAATATTTAGACTCCAGGATCTGACTCCTATCCTCCAGCCTAGCATTAACACTACTGATGGGTTTTCAATGTCTTGCCTTATGTTTTGATGATCTAACAAACTTACTGTCAAAAACTAGATAGGGAACCCGACACACTTGGCATACATTGCAAGTGAAACTACAGCTAATGTGAGCTGCTGCAAATATGGAGAATTAAGGAACAAGACATGGACCTGGTCCGTTGGTGTTCTCTGAAGGAAGTAAAAGTCAACGATACAGCTGGAAAGCAACTGCAGAAAGTAATTTCCTGCAACTATACATGTAACAGTGCAACAGTCACTTCCCATTGGGAAGAGCCGTGTACCAACAAAGATTGACATCATCCTTGGTATGTCATTGGCGCTATATCAACATGGTGCAAGGCATAAGATATTCACTTGTGCATTTAGTGATATTCTCTCAAGCATTAAAGATTTGATCTAGCACTGAAGTCACAAGTGTGTCAAGAACAAGAAGACAACTCCACTAATAATTAGTTCCACAATGAGTCTATGTGTATTCGTAGTTGAGTTGTAATCTTGTTGTTTGTTCTTCATTGTAATTCCTATCTTGCTCTTTTAGAAGCGTTGTTTTAGGAAACTCAAAATCATAAACCTTCTGAGTTTGTGTTGTGACTAGAGTTAGTCATAAGTTAATGTCTTTGTAACTAGTAAGTGACAAAGTGGCTTGTGGTAAGTGTATTACAAGTTAGTTAAGTTGAAGTCTTTATAAAGAGTCACTACAGAGTGGCTTGTAACAGAGTGTTAACAAGTTAGTGAAGTTGAAAGACTACAAGTGTAGGTCGTAGTTTTTGTCCCCTTGAGTTGAGATTTTTCCACGTAAAAATACCTTGTCTCATTTACTTATTGTTTTAATTAGTATTCTCTATGGATAGGGGACCAGATACTCTATAGTTTGGTGGAATCTATAAACTAACAATTGGTATCAGGGCATGTTATTTCTAAAAGGTTAATGCCTATAAAGGATCTCAATGGTTGCTCTACCTAACTTTGAGGAAGGACAATCAACCTGCAGACCTCCTAGATTCAATGTCAATACTACGGCTGGTGGAAAACTCGTATGTATGATTTTATAATGGCAGAGGACTCAGAGATGTGGGACGTAATTTGTGATGGTCCACATGTTCCTATGAAGAAGCTTGGGGAAACTGGACCAATGGTGCCGAAAAAAAAAAGTACAGTGATATTGACAGAAAATCTGTAGAAAAGAACTTTCGTGCCAAGAAAATCTTGGTATGTGGAATAAGAGGTGATGAGTACAATATAATCTCAACATGTGATTTCGCCAAGGAAATATGGGAAGCATTGCAAACTGCACATGAAGGAACTACTCAGGTTAAATAGTCCAAGATTGACATGATCACCACCGAGTATGAGCTCTTCAGGATGAAGGATGATGAGTATATACAAGATATGAACACTAGATTCATGTCTAATCATAAATGAGCTTCATTCAATTGAAGATGTTATTCCCAGAAACAAGCTTGTAAGGAAGGTTCTCTATGTTCTACCTGGATCTTGGGAGAGCAAGGTGAATACTGTTACTAAAGCTAAAGATTTACAAACTCTAACCATGGATGAGCTGATTGGAAATCTGAAGACATACGAGATGAAAAGAAAGAAAGATAGTGAAAGAAGAGAGACAAAGAAGGAGAAGAACCTGCTGCTCAAGGCTGAAAACGATGACTCAAGTGAAGAAGATAGTGATATGGCGTATCTTACTAAAAGATTTCAGAAAATGGTTCGAAGAAATGGTGGCATACCTAAGACAGGTAGTACAAGCAAACCAAGAAACAATGATCTCTTTCACAAATGCGGAAAGCCAGGGCATTTCATCAAAGACTACCCACTTCTAAAACTGGAGCATTACAAACAAAACTCTGACAAAGCAACAAAAGGGAACCCGATTCCTAACAAACAATTCAACCAAAAAAGTGCAGCTGACAATGTTGTAAGGCAAGCTTTTGCTACTTGGGGAGACTATTCAGTAAATCAGAAGGGGAACCGGATGCAGAGAATAGCTCCATGATGGCAGTGGAAACTGAAGCAAAGGAATATGAATCATTGTTTGCATTAATGGCTCAGTCTGATGACGATGAAGAGGATAAAAATAATGAGGTAAATTTCAGGGTATTTAGAGAAATCTGAAGTCCTATTCTTGTAAGAAATAGATGTCTCTAGAAAATGTTTTAATTGATGCATATTATAGTCTTGATAATGATAAGTAGGCCCTGACCATAGAGCTAGGAGATGATGAACAATCTATATATGATCTGGTGGTCTATGTAGTGGATTTAAATGAGGCCATAGCTAATCTTGAAAAAAGAAAAGGAAGTAATTGAAAAAAACAGATAGTGTAGAAAATGAGAGAGATGACCTAATGGTAGTGGTCGTTGATTTGAAGGAAACAATAGAAAACCTAAGCAAAGAAAAGAATTCCCTAAAAGAGAAAATTGCTGATACTGAACAAGAAAGGGATGACTTTTTGGTGGTTATCACAGATCTAGAGGAAACCATTCAGGGACTCAAATATGAACATATGCATGTAAGCATTGAAAAAGGGAAGGGAATAGTTAGTGAAACACGCATCAAACTTGAAAAAGAATTAAATGATGTGAGAACTAGTCTATGTGGTGAACTCAAGAAAAACAGGCAGTTTCAAGCTGAATTGAAGAAAGTAAAAATTGATCTTGAGAAATCTCTCAAGTGGACCTCGTCCTCAGATGATGTCACTGCCATGTACTTCAACCATAGTGGAAACAGACAGGGAATAGGGTTCCAAAAGGAGAAAACTCCTTCTAACTCTCACAGCAAGTACGTCACAGTTCCTGATAACTAGCTTTGTACTTACTGTGGGAACAATGGGCACTTCAAAGAAAATTGTCAGGCCAGAGTTCAATCTGTTCAGAAAAACAAAGTGTTTATTGAAAATGTGACTATAAAATAGGGACCAGGTACCACTCGTAAAAAGTAAATATTGCCTGCATGGACTAGAAAAGCTCTTAATCATCCATTTTCTCATTACAAGGGACCCAAACTACCAAACTAGTTTGGGTTCCTAAATCTAACCCATAATATATATGTGCAGGGAGCAGTGAGAGGAAGCGGACTGCAATGGATCATGGACAGTGAATGCTCAAAGCACGTGATTGGAAACACCATGGATTTTCTCTCACTGAAAGCTCTGCAGGGAGGGAATGTATCCTTTGAAAATGAAAATGGGTTACATTCTCGATGATGGAAAAGTTGGAAAGTCTCTTTCACACTCAATTGAGAACATGTACTATGTGGATTGTATGAAGTACAATCTCTTGAGTGTTTCTCAAATCTGTAATAAAGGGAACAAAGTAGAGTTCTTATCAAAAGTGTGCATTGTTACCAATCTGGTAACTGGAGAAGTGGTCTTAGTAGCTAAAAGATAAAAGAACATCTATGTTGCTAACTTTGAAGCTCTACAAGCAGTTGATAATGATGCAGAACTTTGGCATAGATGACTAGGGCATGCAAGTTTCTCACTTTTGAATAAATTGATTTAGAAGGACCTAGTTCGTGGTCTGCCAAATTCAAGATTCACCTGGACATTGTTTCTTAGAACAAAGGATGAAACTTTCGAGGTATTTGTGGCCTTTTTCAAGAAGATCCAAGTGACGATGAAAGTGAAGGTAGATTGCATCAGATATGACCATGGGATAAATTTTAACGATGCCAGATTAGACGTTTCTCAGCACCAAGAACTCCATAGACAAATGGTGTTGGTGAAATAAAGAGCAGAACTCTGGAAGAGATGGCACGGACAACCCTCATTGGCAGTGGAATCGCCAAAAATTTCTAGGCAAAAGCAATAAACACTGTTTGCTACTTGGTGAATAGGTGTATAATCAGGTCCCTCTTAAACAAAATCCTTTATGGGCTGCTCAATGGAAGAAAACCAATGATAATTCATCTGAGAACCCTTGGATGCAAATGTTGTGCTCTCAACAATGGGAAGGACCAACTTGGGAAGTTTGATGCAAAAAGTGATGAAGGAATCCTTATGAAAATTAAGGAAATTAGGGGAGATATGGTGAGGTCTTAACTTAAGGAAATTAGGTTTTGGTGGGTTTAAAGGGTATTGGGCTTGGATTTAGGAAATTGGGTTAGGTCCATATCTTGTTGGGTTTTAATTTTGGGCTAAGAAGACTAAAATAATATAATTTATTTATAAAAATATAAAAATTACTCTTAGATAATTAAAATAAACTACTAAAATAAAACTAAATATTAAAGTAAAACTATTTTTGTATTTTCAAAGTTTATATTAAAGTAAAAAGCGGAGAATATAGGCTAAAATCATGGTAAAATTGAAATACTATAAGCATAAATATACTAATTAACCTTAAACTAAAGATTAAAATACTTATATGTTTTAGAATTGTAATTTGAAGTAAAAATTGTCTAAAACTCCTTAAAAAATAAATTTAAGTTAAATACATATTTTAGACACAAAAAATAGCCCAAAAACGCGACGAGTCGATATTTACGTGCTTACAACTACCCCTCTTTGCTTGGAAACATGAAGTATTTTTGATCAAAGAATCAAGTAAGCGTCGTAATTGATTTCTAACTCGATACTTATTCAAAACAAAATGGAGATGGACAAAAGATCGTGATCGAGCCTTGGTGTTGATACCCAATTTTTTTCTATGTATTTTTTATATATAAAATACTTTCAAAATAACATAAATATGCATATATATGCATACCCAGGTGTTTTAGTATTTTTCTCAATTTTTAAAGATTTTAAGAATCAATTTATTATCCATTTTAGTAATACAAAAATCTAATAATTATTCCCAAGATTATCATTTTGGTGAATAAATTATTTTATCCTCATATTTATACCAAAATATAGTTAAGGTAATTTTGTATATTTTTACGAATTTATTTGGCATTTTTAAAGATAAATTGCATATCATTGCAATTTTAGCCTACTTTAAGATTAATAGCATTTTTTATTATAAAATTGGTCCAGTATTTTTAAATTAATATTTATATATTATTAATTAGTTTAGTACTTTTAATTTTCTTTTAAAATTATTTTCACTATTTTTACAAAATAAAAAGGGAAAAATTGGCCATTTAACATTTAGCCTCCCTTTATGTCAATTACAGCCTTTTTTGCATTTCAATTTCAACCTTAAATTGGCCCAATTCTACCCCTATTTGGACCAGCCCAATTTCATTTCAACCCGGTCCCCCAACCCAATTTAAAATCCGCCCGTTTCTTATCTTTTATCCAGGCCGTTGATCATTTTGATCAACGGCCATAAACCCCTTACCTTTTTTAACCCTGAACGACCTGCCCTAATCCCTCATTTCACTCTGATACTTCCTTTAAAACCCTTCGTCTCTCAAATTCTCTCAAAACTCTTCGGAACCCTAGCCTCCTCCTACCTTATTTCACCAACTTTTCACTGGAATCCATGGCTTCTCAGGCCATGGACGGTCTATACTCATCCCCCTCCACCATTAATCCATGGTCGTTCGAAGCTTCGAGATTTGACCTCGACAGTTCTCTTTCAGATCTTCTCATATCTTTGGTTCTATGGCCCCTCCGGCCTTTGCTCCGGCATATTCAAGATTCAGGAGCCTGAATCCTGACCTCTCCAACTCGGGATCTAATTCTTCTTCCAAGCCTTTCTCATTTCTAGTGTTTCTCCAAAACCCTAAGCTATTCGAGGTTCTTTCTCTGTTGTTTGCTTAGATCTATGCTGTATCTATGCTTTACTTGACATTTGAAGTGTTTTCTCCAAATTTCCTTTTCCAAAATCGTTTGTCTTCGATTTAGGCTTTCTGAAAAGATTTTTTCAAAAAACATCTTTCTGATTCTTCTTCTTCTTCTTCTTTTCTTTATGTGTGTTTGTCTATATCATGCTCGTGTGATTTCTTCTTACTACGCATGTACTGACTTTCTACTTTTCTTTTTCTACTATACATATTACTCCCGTGCTCACATATTAATCCTTGTTATGTTTTCTCTGCTCTTTACTATATGTGTTTACCATTGAGTTTTTTTATTTTGTTTTACTGAACTCTATTCGTGTTCTTGCTAAACATGTTTCATATACTTTTGTTTAAGTTTGTATCACCTCTTTCTTCTGAATTTGTTTAAGTTTCGAGTTTTCTCAAATATGTTCTTCATGATCTTGAATCAGCTTTCTTTCTTGGTATCATGTATGTTTGTTTCTCATCAGTCTCTGAAATAGACCTTTGAGTCTGTTTTAACGGCTCGCCTTCTCATCTTTATGTCTGATTCGATTTGAAACCCTAGTATTTAGGGATTCTTTTGGCTATTTTGATTTTGTGTTCGAGTTAGGGTTCCACTTTGGGACCCTGGACTCTCAGACTCATTGTGAGTCTGCAAATTGGACTTGTACCCCTTCTTTCTTATGATTCTGAACCTTTCAACGTTAGACTATTTTTCTAAGTAACATGATGACTCTTTTGTTTTATTTGTCTGCTTTATATATGAGAAGTTCTTCTTTCAAAAAAGAGTTTTTGCCAACTACTAATTGATTCTGAAATCTTTTAATGGGATTTACTTGATTGTTATTGATTTCCTTTAAATTGAACCTTTCTTTACCCCTTTCCTGACTTGGTTCATTCGAGTAAGAGCCTGCAACTTTGATTTCATTGGTTGTTTGATTAATTCCCTTTCCTTATTTTTCACAAACCGTGTACCATTGGACTTTTGCCTTAAATAACTTCTATTTATTTGCCCTTTATTGTACTGCTTGGGATATATTTCTAATTAGCTCTTTCCTTAATTGTCTTTTGCCCGTTGGAAATTAGAATCCCTTAATTAAAGGGAGATTGATTTCCCTACCTTTTCTTACTTGTTTTCTGCACTATAAAAGGGGCACGACCCTTCTGCACTTACACACCTTGAACCTTAAATTCAGCACTTTCAACTTACACTACTTACAATACAATACTTCTTTGAGTTCAATACTCGAGCACACATTACTCACTTGCGATTTCAATACTCTACCCCCTTATAAGATCTTTTGAAACCGTTTGCTTGCAACTTGGCTTCTCAAGACTACTGTTTTACTTGTCTGTTTTTCCTGAAATTGGTATGTTCTAATTAACTTTTCTGCCTTACCCCCTATATGTTTATTTACAATTTCTACATTCTTGTTTACTTTGTTGTTCATGTTCTGTAATTGAATATGTCACTCTCTCTTTGCATTTGCTGTTTGTTATGAATTCTTATACCCATATTCCCTTCTATGTGGTTGAGTTAAGGCTCATGGCCTGCTGCCCAGGTCTGAACCTGATCCTCAATGGATCATAACTCCCAATTTTGGCTAACAGGCTGGTCAGGGGTATGCCAGCCCTCCTAATTGTTGCGCATGACCACCAGCTTGCCAGGGCTTTCCCTAATTCCCCTCTATGGACTCACACTTATTCTTAGACTTTAAGTTCTGCCCCCCTCCTAGGAGCCTTGCTTTGGGACCTTGAGTTCCCTCTGAACTTGGACATTTGAGGGCTGACCCTTCCATACTGCACTATAATCTAATTATGCAATGTATTTGGGGTGTAAGCACTGCCCGGAGTCCCCTTGAGGCTCTTGGGAACTTTGACACATCCCAAATAAGAGAAAGGCTTTGGAAATCTGATCCTGAAAGTTGGTTTATCTCATATTGTTAGACCTTGAGTCTGAATTAGGTTGTTTGGTTGTAGCTTAATTTTCTGATGTAATTTTACTTTTTTATGATTCATTTTGGTCTGTAATATCTTGTACTCCCTCTGTTCCAGTTTATGTGAACCTATTTTCTTTTTGGCCCGTTCCAAAAAGAATGAATCCTTTCTAAATTTGGTAACAATTTAGTTTAAAGTTACAACTCTACCCTTAATGAGAAGCTTTTATAGCCACACAAATACTATGGGCCCCATTTGGACTTGTTTAGGACCACAAATTCCAAAAGTCTTCATTTTTTTCTTAAACTCCGTGCTCAGTCAAACAGGTTCACATAAATTGAAACGGAGGGAGTAATAACTTATGGGGTTCTAGTAAAAAGGGGAGGGTCACTTGTGTATGCATATAGGTAGACAACATGCTTATAGGAATTACTATTCTGCACTTATACATTTCATTAGAAATCTTGCCTATTAGTTATTGCATCAATACATATAGAGACCATCCCTATAAGTTCTGCATTTATGCATATCATATAGGAATCCTACCTTGCCTATAAGTTATTGCATCAATACATATAGAGACCAAGCCTATAAGTTTCTGTATATAGAAATCATGATTATAGGTTTTCTGCACTTCTGCATATACATCTGTCATTAGGCAAACATTCTCTAGGTTAAAATAATAACAAGTTGCATCCTAGATACCATGCCTATAGGATTCTTACATCTCGATAATCGTTTTAAAATCAATAAAGCTTAGAAATCATGCCTATAGGAGCAGTCATTTGAATATGATTCATCTATTTTATCTATAAGCCTAAAATCAGTAGCAATGATGTTTAACATCTACAAAATTTAGTTGGTTCTAAGATCAAAAACCCTTCCTTTAAAAAATCAGTATACTTCCACCTAGGCAAGCCAGTAGGTAATTGATTAACTGTGTCAGTCCTTGATTAACTACAACCAGACAAGGCCTAATTCAGACTTCTCATCTGAGAAATATGTGATGAAGCAACCTGTCCTAACGCTAAATTTAATTCAGACTAAAAACGGTATCTGAAGTCATGCTAGACAATTTGCTTTTTATTGAGGAGGCCTGTTTGAGCCTTTTACTGCTATGTGTTTCCCCTAACTGCTTTATATGTTTTGTTTGTCGCATTAGAATTTTATCCTTTCAAACTCTGAAAAGACCCAATCTCCTTCCCTTTTAGGACTAGTAGTCCCAAATGCCTCCGGGACCGATATGTCTGGGACGGGTAATAGAATGTAATAAGTAATGATACTATTTTGCATTTTAATACCTTAACGGGGTGGGAATGGTAGATATGGACATGATGACTGGTGCGCTAATACCACGTGCAACCCCTCTTCTGAGGAGTGATTGCCGGGTATTGCATTGATGTGATCCATATTATTTATAAACCTAGTATCCCCCCCCCCCCCCCAATTTTTGGGCAAACCGCTAGGCAAGTGCCTAGAGCTAGTTTTATATCTAAAAATCCAAAAAAAAAATGTATTGGAGAATTACACACCAGCTCTGCAATATATCTACTGGGAAGCATAGTAGAAAATGTATTGCTAACTCAAGAGTAGTTACTGATATCAGATTAAGGACTAAGGCATGACCTAATGTTGTTAAAAGCTGGATATGATGAAAGCCTATGATAGACTGTCTTGACTCTTTCTAACAAAGGTTCTAAGGAAGATCGGATTTGAAGAAAGGCTCATAGGCTTGATATTTGGAGTTGTCTCTAATAACTGGTACTTAGTGCTGATTAATAGACAACCCTATGGTTTTTTCAGATCAACCAGGGGTGTGAAACAAGGGGACCCATTATCACCAACTTTGTTTATCTTAGCAGCAGAAGCAATGTCAAGAGGTTTGAATGCACTACATACCAACCTAAATTTTTGTGGATTTGGAATGCCAAAATGGAGTCCCAAGATCAATCATCTAGCATATGCTGATGATACAATCATTTTCTATTCATCCGATGCTACTTCCTTGAGACTGGTGATGGAAGTCCTAACAGCTTACGAAGATGCATCTGGTCAGTTAATCAACAGGACAAAATCATCTATTTATTTACATGAATCAGCTAGTGCAGAAGTGATGGACAAGGTACAGAGGATCACTGGGATATCTAAACAGAATTTTCCATTCACATACCTGGGCTGTCCAATCTTCTATCTCAGAAGGAAGATGGATTATTACAAGGAGCTTATCATAAAGGTAATGGACAGGCTGCAGAATTGGAAAGGGCAGTTACTATCAATAGGTGGAAGGGCAGTACTTATAACTAGTGTGCTTCAAAGTATGCCTATTAATATGTTATCTGCAGTAAATCCACTTGCAAATGTGATCAACAGACTACACAAGATTGTTGCACAGTATTTTTGGAGTAACTCAGCTGGTGTAGCAAGCAGACACTAGGCATCTTGGAACAATCTATGCTTACCATGTGAAGAAGGTGGTGTTGGATTCAGATCCTTGCATGATATGTCCACAACATTGTTCTGCAAATTATGGTGGAATTTCAGAACAAAACCAACCTTATGGAGTGCATTTATGAGTCAAAAATATTGCAAAAAGCTCAATCCTATAATAGTACCTTGGAGACGTGGATCTCATGTGTGGAGGAAGATGCTTGAATGCAGAGATGAGCATCAAATACTATGGCAACCTAAGATGAGATCTTCATTATTATGGTTTGAAAATTGGACAGGCCTGGGAGCTCTATATTTTGTCACACCATCAAATTTTGCATGCGATGAGTCAATTCAAAACATTTATGATGTGGTACAGAATGGACAATGGGATAAGGAGCTGCTCAAGGAGATATTACCAACTGATCTTTCCACTCATATTCTGGAAAACTTAAAAACACTAGCAATGGATTTTGTTCTTGACAAACCTGTATGGATGCTTGAGACTAGGGGAGAGTTTAGTGTGAAGTCAGCGTGGGAATACTTGAGAAGAAGGAATGACCCTTGTAATGCATATATAAAAATCTGGGTGAAAGGTCTCCCTTTTAAGATTGCATTTTTCATTTGGAAATTATGGAGAAACAAATTACCTCTGGATGATTTCTTCAGAAGGCTGGGGTACTCAATGGCATCAAAGTGCTGGTGCTGTGCAGAACCAAAAGAAGAAACAATGTAACACTTGTTCTTTACATTAGAACCTGCCAAAACAGTATGGAAATTATTTTTGGGACTAGCAAGGATTGCAACAGATGAAATTTCTTTTCACCAGGCTATAATTAGATGTTGGACAGCTGATGTCTTACCTCGACTACAACCTAATCTTCAGGCTTTACCATCAGTGATAGTGTGGGAATTGTGGAAAAGAAGGAATAGCTACAAACATGGAGATGCAATCACAGTTAGTAGAGTGATTTATCAGATATCATCTACTATGCAATCCTTTGTCAGATTCAGAAAACCAAGCATGCAGAATGTACCTCATAAGTGGTCAGACTTAATTTCTCTTTACTTGTTTATGTTTATTTTTTCAGAACTGTTTAAACCATTTCCTCAAAATTTCCGCTTTCTTTATTTTCTTCAAACTTTCAACATTATGTGTCAATCCCCTTCTATTTGAGACCTCTATCTGCTTACTTGTTATTTAAAGTCACAATTATAATATGGCCGGGAACCACACTAGTGGATCTTGGGGGGTGCCTAACATCTTCCCCTCGAGATAATTTCTAGCCCTTACCCGAACTCTGATTTTCCAACTCAAACCCTTCTCTAATGTCCTAATGCATTTAATCATTAGGTGGCGACTCTTTAATTTAAACCTAAATTCCCAAAAGGGAACAAGTTATCCTCCCAAATGTCATAAATCCGATTTCGCCTTTAGAAAAAGGGGGCTCGACACCTAGTATATGAGATGCCTACATATCCTCGGCTATAAAAGAATTGGGCCACATGTAGTTCAAAAATGAATATAGTGATGGAGTATGCAGAGGGGATGAGAGAGTCGTCTGCGGTCCTTGTCATTACATCATGAATTGAAAGCAAAAATTACAGCAAAATTAAAGAAAAATACAAGATCTTATCTACTTCTTGTCTTGGATATTCCTTGAATCTCTACTTGATCCTTCAATATGAAATTGGAAAATCACCCCATTCTTCAGATGGGCATCTTGCTGACTTGAATTTGAAGAACACTGGAAGTTGACCCTTTTCTTCAAGCGGGCACCCTGCTGCTTGCACTTGAAATAAACTTGAACTTGCGGTAGACTTGAACTTGCAAAACCTTGCCATTCAGGCAGCTCGTGCTACTTCTAATTTGACTTGGAAAAAAAAATTGGAAGTTAACCCATTGGTGTCTAACGGGTGCGCCGAGCCGAGCTAGGTAGGGAAATTTAGTAATCGTACGGGTTGTGGTCCGGACCGGTTACGGGTTGTGGTCCGGACCAGTTACGGGTTGGGACATACCGAGTTTAACGGGTTCAGGTTCATTCGGATAAAAATTAAACCGTAAGGATTACGGGTACAAGGGGCCGGGCCGGGTTAGTGTAATTTTTATTTTTTTTAGTATTTTATATAACTATTGTAAGTTATATTTGTAGACATGTGATTTTTGACCCTCCCCAATATTTTTTATATTTTTAGCGTAAAAAATTTAGTTTAGGCCTAATATAGCTATCTCAGCTAATTTTGACTATTTTACTTTATTTCGTCACAAAATGAAAAAATTACAAAAAAAAAGATATATAAATTTTAGTTTATGTATTTGTCATAAACTTGAAAAATACAAAAAATAGTACCTTATTTTTTATCTTTATATAATTTCAAAAATTACAAAAATAGTTTCATTAATATTTTGTAGTCATTTTAAACCTAAAAAATACAAAAAATAATACTTTATATTTTATCTTTATATAAAAAGGAAAATTGCAGAAAATAGTTTTATTAATATTTTGTAGTTATTTTAAATCTTGAAAAAAATATAAAAATAGTTTTGTTTTAATTGTGAGTCTTATTTTAATAGTTATTTTGTTTAGGTAGGATTAATTAAATAATATCGTATTTTTATTCTCGGTTCCGGGCAAAGAATAATATTCGGGTTCAAACTACCCGTTTTTAGGCCTAATTTTCGGACCTAGCCCATAATAATCCGAGC